>PISX010008324.1:0-82671 GCA_004024625.1 Mellivora capensis | reverse complement strand
CTATGGGGCACTGTGGTTACTTCTCTGACTTCATCATGCTGTTTCACATCTCCAAAAATTTGGTTAAGATGCTTTTTCTATTTAGTGCTATTTCCCCCTGCATCTTCTTTATCAAACTAACTCATGTTTGCTCATAAAATATCATTAAGGTTTTTCCAAGAAGCATTTCATAAAAACATTCATTCCCATTGAAGTATCTACCTGTTGTAAGTTAATGGGGACAAGAATTTGTTACGGGAAATTTCAGTTTAGATGACTTTATAGAATACGATTGCAGCTGTGTGATTTACTTTAGTATTAAGGGATGAAATTTTTAATTCTAGAAATTTATGAAATTCAGTGAGGGACATCATCTATAGATACTTGAAGTCTATTATTCCTGATATTATCAAAAGTAAATTATTTCAGGGCACCTGGGTGGCTCAGTGGGTTAATCCTCAGCAATGGCCATGGTCGCCAAACTGTGGAAAGAACCAAGATGCCCTTCAATGGACGAATGGATAAGGAAGATGTGGTCCATATACACTATGGAGTATTATGCCTCCATCAGGAAGGATGAATACCCAACTTTTGTAGCAACATGGATGGGACTGGAAGAGATTATGCTGAGTGAAATAAGTCAAGCAGAGAGAGTCAATTATCATATGGTTTCACTTATTTGCAGAGCATAACAAATAACACAGAGGACATGGGGAGATGGAGAGGAGAAGGGAGTTGAGGGAAATTGGAGGGGGAGATGAGCCATGAGAGACTATGGACTCTGAAAAACAACCTGAGGGTTTTGAAGGGGCGGGTTGTGGGAGGTTGGGGGAGCCAGGTGGTGGGTATTATGGAGGGCACATATTGCATGGAGCACTGGGTGTGGTGCAAAAACAATGAATAGTGTTACGCTGAAAAGAAATTAAAAAAAAAAAAAAGGAAAAAAAAATCCCCTGCCTCTGGCTCAGGTCATAATCTCAGGGTTCTGGGATTGAGCCTCACATCCGGCTCTCTGCTCAGCGGGGAGCCTGCTTCCCCCTGCCTCTCTCTGCTTGCCTCTCCACCTACTTGTGATCTCTGTCAAATAAATAAATAAAATCTTTTTTAAAAAAGTAAATTATTCTCTTAGAATATAAGTAACATCCAAGTTTTAATATGAATTACAAGTGGAATTAAAAGCTTCATGGTGGGGGGCCTGGGTGTCTCAGTTGGTTAGGCATCTGCCTTTGGCTAAGCTCATGATCCCAGGGTCCTGGGGTCTAGACCCTGTCAGGGACCCTGCTCAGCAGGGAGTCTGCCTCTCCCTCTCCCTCTGTGCGCTGTCTCTCTCTCTCACAAATAAATTAATAAATTTTCAGAAAAATAAAAAAATAAACACTATACAGATATATATATACACACACAGATACTAGTTGCTAGATTGACATTCAAGAGAGACTATTTATAGATAAACTGGTTAAAAATGAACTCTTTATTTGAACAGTGATAGTTGAACATTGATCCAGCCTTTCCATTTGCTGTTTTGGTTATATCTGAGTTTCCTTGCCATTCTTATGATTTGATTTTGTTCCAAGCATATAATCCATTCTCAGGTCACATTGAATTGAACGTGACAACTGATCAGAGCACAGTTTCCATTGCGCATTCTCAGGAATCAGCTGCTGTGATGTTCAGTTCAGTGGATACTTAGGCTGGGAACTGACCAACCAAACACTGGTTGGCTTCACATAGGATGAGGAGTTGAATTTGGAAATTCAGACACTTATAACAGTGGCACATTGACATTTGGCCTTGAAACATTAGTCCAATCTCTTATATCACATTTTTTAAAATCAAACTGATTGTTTATACATGGGATAAAAGCTAAATGTGTATTATGTATGTTATAGAGCACGATGTAGTTTATTCATTGCATCAAAATCTGAACTGGTTAAGCTTTATAGAGACACACACACACACATGCATAAAAAAACCCCACATAAAACAGAAAACAAACCAAACAAAAATTATTCGAATATGTGCATTATGTTTTAGTTGCAAAAGGAAAATATGCTATTACTTAATAATTGGTCCTGATAAAACTGTAGCAGGATCGTTTTGCACTGCATGTGACATTTGAAGAACCTCATCTTTCTAGATGGGTACCATTTGGTTTTTTTACATTGGCTTTGCTTTCCACCTTAGTCTCATCCTGTCTATATGCAAATACTGCCGTGGAGACCTAGTTGACACAGCTGTAGAGAGCAAGGTAATTGCATCAACTCTACGTTTGGCTTTGTAGATCACCATCAGAGGAGGGTGTCTTTCTCATGGTTCATGTGCTGCAGATGCCAGCATTACCTGGTCATTTCACTTTTTTCCAGCTGTGGAAATTTTTGTGACTATTGAATCTAAATATTTACAGTTTATTCAGTCTGTCAGGGTGCTTCCGTTTATCTGCAGACTGTCTCACGACATGTCCTATGATTAACATAAAACACTGTAAAACACCTTCTGGGGAAAATTATACTGCAGCTTTTTAACTGAATTTTTCAGTTTCTTTCCAGTAATGTATTTTATGGCTAAATATTAAATACCTGAAATAAGAATTTATAGTGAAAAGATTGGCAGGATTCCATTTAATGAAGTCAAGTAAGGACTTAGAAAACCAGAATTCTTCTCAAAAATATACTATTTTAAAAATACCATACGCTCATAAGATAGGCAACTTTTTTTTTTCTGTTTTAGCAACAGTTTCACTTGATTCATTATATTTCCTATACTTAAATATGAATTCTGGAGTTCTGGAGAGGACCTTAGATATGATCTCTACATGTATTCATTTTACAAAAGATGAATGAGGGGACTTGCATAATTCCACATAGTTAATGGCAAAGTTGGGAGAAAATTTAATTTGAAACCCTCAGTGATGGCAGCACTCAAGATGTTCTCAATGATGCCTCAGTATCAATTTAACAACAGAATGAAAAACTGTGTATTCAAAGTTCTGTTTGTTACTTATTATTATCAATGTATATAACTATATAATTATTTGTATGTAATTCAGTTGTGGCTACTCAGTGTTCTGAATTGATCAGCTAATATTTGAGAGATGCTATCAATAAATTTTAAGAACTTATATTAGTTAAATATGTGAGCATATTTAAAATCAGTGGACATAAAAGAAATATTAGAGACTTTCCTATCTATTTACAAAAAAGAATCCTGAAAAAAAAATCTCAGAAACAATCTGATTGATTAATTATATTGACTCATGACATGGAAATAAATAATTTTCAAGTTGGAACACTAAAATAGTTTGACTATTATAAACATTGTAGTTTTCAGATGGATATTTGCTGATTCTGCTTTCTTTTTATGTTTTACTGGGAAATAAAGTAGATGTTTTGTTACTTGGGTGTTACCTGACCATATTAATATGCTATATGCACTTTTAAAGACTGTTCTTTTTTTTCCCAATTTTTTACCTAAATTTTAGTTAAACATAGAGTGTAATATTGGTTTCAGGAGTAGAATTTAGTGATTCATCACTTATCTATAACATCCAGTGCTCGACACAAGGACCCTCCTTAATATCTATCACCCATATAGACCACCCCAGCCCATCTCCTTCCAGCGACTCTCCGTTTGTTCTCAATAGTTCAGAGTCTCTTATGGTTTATTAAAGCACTGTTTGAATGAATGATCGAATGAAATGACTAAATGAAATAACTAAATTCTCTCCTAGGATTCTTTGTGAGAGACTTTTTAAATTTAATGTCTATATTTTCATTAGGCTATATAGGCTGAATAACTCCTGTTAACAAAATGCAGAAAAGCTGGAATAACTTTGAAATTATTCAAAATGGAATCAGGAGTTCTATGGATCAAACTTTTGTGCTCAAAATTACAAGGGCTTTAATCATCAAGTCAAATGACTATTGACTCAAAAATTCTTCTGGGCCTGAGTATAATTATGAATTGATATGGCCATGACCCATGGCTTTATATGAAACTAGTTACATGCTGAATTAGGCCCTGTGGAAATATTCAGATTGCTCCAAGAGCAGAATATTACAGTTTTTCTCTTGCTTATACAGTTTTCAGAACCAGTTTCCAGAATCTCCTGAAACTAAACTCTTTAGAGATAATTCTGTTACTAATTATTTGTAATTTTTGAAATTAAAATAATGCAGAATTCAAAATAAAAGAGTTCTAATGTATGCTTAGATGCTCCATTATTTCTTAATAAAAATATCTCAAATTGCTGCCTTTTTATTAATAATTGAATTTTTCTGGTCTCGTGTTTCTTACCCATCTTTGTAAGTAGGAATTCCTTTTGATACTGATTCCTTTATGAGAACACAATAGTAGGATCTATATTTTCTTTTAAAAATTCTCATATAGGGGCACATGGGTGGCTCAGTGGGTTAAGCCTCTGCCTTCGGCTCAGGTCATAATCCCAGGGTCCTGGGATGGAGCCCCACATTGGGAGCCTGCTTCCCTCTCTCTCTGCCTGCCTCTCTGCCCACTTGTGATCTATGTCTGTCAAATGAATACATAAAATCTTTTTAAAAAATTGTCATATAAATTTGTCTAATAATAATAATTCCCTTTGATTTGATTGAACTCTTTATGTTGAAAATATATTACTATCTTTATATATCTACAGGTTTTAAATTTTATTTACTGTTTCATCAGCTTATTACTCATATTTTGTTTGTCTTATTTTATACAGTGTAAGCTGTGAATGCAGTAAAATCAAGTTTTAACAAATGGATGCATATAGTAAGGATTGTCTGAACCATAGAATAATAGAATAACAGCTTAATATTAACAGATGATTTGTAAAACAGGTGTGAGTTTTTCTTTAATCCTATCAGACTATTTTTAATTTAAGTTTTTTGTTTTAATTCCAGTGTAGTTAGCATACAGTGTTACATTAGTGTCAAGCGTGCAATAGGGTGTTTCCACAATTCCATTACTCTGTGCTCATCACGACAAGTTCGCTTTTCAATCCCCATCTCCTATTTTACCCATACTCCTCTCACCTCTCCTCTGGTAACTATCGGTTTATTATTTATAGTTAAGAGTCTGTTTCGTGGCTTTGTCTGTCTTTCTCTTTTTCCCTTGCTTGTTTGTTTTGTTCTGTAAGACAATTTTTTAACATTGAATGTAAGTGATAAATCTTCAGGTATTTAAAAATAATCTACACATTGTCTCCGGTAAATCTTGCTCTGATGTATGTAAATCCGAATATGCTGACTACATCCATGGTTATTTCTTGACAGGGGGACATCCAGCAGCTGTTGATCATAGGTGACCCCAAAGCTGCATATGACTACTGTGAGCATTATAGTCCAGACTGTGACTCTTCAGTGCCCAAGGCTGCTCAGGCTCAGGAACCGCAGATTGATGAGGTGAGGACCATAACATCAGGGCACATTTTCTCATTTCAATGGTATAAACCTACTCCTGTAGTTTTGAGGCTTATCACTATTATTCAATTTTAATTAAAGTATACTTTGCATTTAATAGTGTTTTACTATTTCTAGGAAGAGTGATTTAAAGATTTTGGGTGTTTTTCGTTTCAAGTACTCTGTTACTTAAACTTCCTATAGAGATACCTCACTTGTATGTGTGTATATGAGCATATTTTATTTTGGGAGAGGTAAGAAAAAGATACTCATCTAAAAGCTATATTTCTGCTACATAAATATCTAAAAGCTGTATTTCCACCCTTAGCAGTTAAATAATTGACACAGCCTCCAGATAAGGGTGACATATCCTCCAGTGCACTTGCCTTTGGCAATTCAAGGTAGATGAGAAAGTGACATTAGAGCTACCTTAAAGTTTCAGGCTGTGTTGAATATTTAGAGAGTTGGTTGTTTTTTTTTTTTTCTGTTTCTTATTGGGCATGGCTACACTGATATGTATGTTTTCTTTGTCTTCCACAAAATTTGACATAGAGTAATAAAATGAAAAGCAGTATGATCTGAATGCAGTAACTAAAACTATTCATGTACTTTGATTCTTATTATGTCACTTAATTTGAAATTCAAATGTGGAACCCTTCTTCCAGGCCATTTTTGCAAGAAAATTTACCATAATGAAATTTGACCCTATTCTCTTTCAGACCAAAAAGTAAGTTTGCATAGCCATAACAATTTTGGCAGAATTGAATATCCCCCAAAACAAAAAATATAGTACAATGTACCCTTATCCAGATTTTTGGTAAAATCCTTTGATGTGGATCTTCTGGAAATTAGAAAAACAAGTAAACCGGAAGGAATTTAGTCTTTAGTTGGCAGCAAAACAATTTTTTTAGATTCTTTTTTTCTCAAGGTGAAGAGTGTTAAATTTTGGGAGAGGGGGTTGGAAGTTTGAAAACATGAAGGCTGCCTTAATGCCTGAAAACAGCTCAAATAGCATTCTTACTTTCTAAATGTATTATTTGTATCCATCTTTTGAGCTTGACTACTTAGAAGAGGTTAGGATCTTTTTTATTTTAATGTATTATTGTGTTTGCATGTGAATTCCTTTAGAATTTTACCGTCTAAGTGCTTGAGAAAGATATGTTGACATCATTTTTCTTTTTAAAGTATGATAGTAAATTCTGTTGCTCTGATCTTTTCCATGACTTAATACTAATGTTCTTTTTAAAACAGGATAAAGTCTTAAGAAGCTGACAGAAAAGCAAATATGAGAGAGAAAAAAGAAATTGCTTGGGTAGTTGTGGTTGATTTTTTTCACAGTTTTCCTGTGCCTCAGTCTTTTTATTTCCTCAGGATTTATTTAAACAGTTTTTTTTTTTTTTCTTGAATTCCAAGGGGATAGGTAAAATATCATCAGGTTTAGGGCTTTTATACTTTAGAGATTATGTGATGATTCAGTATTAAAATTTATAATATTTATACATGGTATACATGTTTGAGATTGCTGAGATTTACTTTGCTCCTGTTTTAAGAAAGATAAGTTTTGTTCTTTTTAGCAACAGATATGGCTCTGATTTTTGGAAGAATGAAGGTATGCTTTCTTAAACTGTCACCTTGAGATATTTTATTACTATATTTTAATGCTATCATTGTCAGTTAAAATGAGTTATTTTAAAGCAAAGTAGTTTTTATACACTTTTATCTAGATAAAAACTAAAATTTAAAAGTAAATTTGCCCTTTTCTACATTAGTTTTTGATATGTATATACATTGTTAAATGTATAATGTTAAATAATGTTAAATATTTAACATTCTGTTTAAGAAGTCCAACATGTTTTTACTAGGAGAGTTTGAGAAGAAAAACAATGTATTGCTGTAACACAAACTGTGGAAATCCAGTTGGGTGATGCTATAATAAATATGACATTTTTTACCAGTTTCTATATTGAATGTGTTACAATGAAATGTGTCTCTCCTCTCTCCTCATGCACTATAATTAATGCTAGGCTACTCACATATCAAACCTGAAAGCATTCCATCACTGCATGTCTGTTTACATATATTCATCTCATTGATCACTACCAGTTCTCTCTGTTTTCAAGGCAGCCCAAACTTCCACAATAAGTAGAGATGGTCATCTCCAAAAATAGGTTATAAAGCTTCATGTACACTAGCGCCAAGTATACTCAATACCACCACGAAGGGGATGTTACTTAGATAAAGAAATAAGAGCAGGGGTGCCTGGGTAGCTCAGTTGCTGAGGGTCTAACTCATGATTTTGGCTCAGGTTGTGATCTCAGGGTTATGAGATCAAGCTCCACCTCAGTTCCATGGTCAGTGGGGAGTCTGTTTGAGATCTCTCCCTTTCCCTTTACCCCTCCCCCCTCTCTAAAATAAATAAATAAATAAATAAACCTTTAAAAAAAGAGAGAGGTAAAAATAGAAGCAGTGATCTTCACTAACTCCTGAAAGACTCTAAGAAAAAGATGAGCTTTAGTGGGGAAGTGAGAATATTATTTCTTCCAGTATGCCATAATCACAACTAGTCTGGTTGGTCATCATTCGGAAAGAATTTAAAAAGAGGAGAAACTTATGCGGATTAAATATTTCCTCTTACAAGAACGACAACAACAACAAAAAATGGCATGAAGTTGGTATATATTGATATATTTCTGAATACCATGCTTCATGTAAGATGCATTAAACTATGCATTTGAAAAATCAGCCCTTTGTGTCTTTTTTTATTGTCTTATGTTTTTAAAACTCATTATAGATGCACCTGATTTTGAAAAGTCTGCCTAATTTTAAAACTCTACAACATAGACTATCAAATCTTTTCTTTTTTATGTTTTACTTGAAGCTGGCAGCTAGTAACTACATAAATTTAATATTTCTTATTCCAACATGATTGACCATAACTACAAAAAATTATTCATTATACAATATTCAGTCTCCATTTATGTCTTCTTAATATGTATCTAAATTTAATATTTAATCATTCTATTTATTTAATGGTATTATTAACAATGTTTACATTAACTTTCCTAGAACTAGTTGGTATTATATCTTGATTGCAGAGGCATGACAAAATAAGTGTTCAGTGTTCTAGACATTCATTTTTCTATTTTCCCAAATTCTGTACAAATTCAATTAGAATAAAGATTTGTTGAAGTACTTTGTATGTATATTCATTGATAATCAAACTGTTACTGAGTAGATAAAATTATGAATGCATTTCAGTTAATTTAATCAAATCAGAGTTTTGACAGCCATAAAGAAAACTAAAGACAAGTCTATGTTTATATTTCAATATGACCTTCAGCTGAACCATCTAGAAAGTTTACTCTAGTGAGCGTATTTCATAAAAGGCCAAATGTATAACGTTGCTAGGGGATCAGTTTTGGACATGTCTCATTATAGGTCTGTGAAATTTGCACTCATTTGCATTGCTATAGCTAATAGAGCTTATTAGAAGGTATAGTGATCACAATTTTCTAAAAGACATATGGTCAACGGTTATTTTTTGGCAGATCAAAAAGGCTTTTGTGGCAATTTTGAAATCCAGTTGGAGTATAATTGGAATTTTACCAAAAATAATACTGAGGTTATTCCAAATAGGTTGCTTTTAGCATATATATATATGTATATATATATAATATCTATATCTATGTTATAGATAAGATATATATCTAATATATATTAATATAAATAATATATATTAACTATTCAGCTTGTTGAGTTACTACTTAATATATTTTATATATATATATGACCTTAGTATATTTACATTTATTTTGATTAAAACCAATGATTAATATATGTTTCACAGTTACTATATTCTTGTTTACAAATTAAAGTTTTCATAGAGATAGTTGGCTTTGAAGATGAATACATTATTTTCCTTATCACCTAATATGTATGATAGTCTTGTACATGCCTCTATTATTAAACATATATCTTTCCAACTAAGTTATTTTAATACAGAAGAATCTAGTATAAAATACTATTTTCCAATGTGAGTTAGGTTTAAGTAGTTTATGAGGTCTAAGTACTGTGCTTTTTTGATAGAGAAAAAAGCAGTATCTTTAAAAGCAGAAATAATGTATTAACTAGAAACAGATCTAACTTTTGAATCTTTAATGTTTCACAAGTATTTTGTGCTCATTTTGATCCTGTCTATAGCAAATTAGAGATTTCTAAATAAATTTTAGATTTTATTTTTTCATTAGTTCCAACGTTCTGTTTAGACTCATTTTATGCTCCTTGCATTTCCTTTCCTCCTCTCCCCTTTCTGACTCACAACGTAAACATTCTATCATACTTGGAAAGACTACTCTCCATATTTTAAATTTGAAGCATGTAGTTTAATGAAAAAAAAAAAAAGTACCCACTGACATTACAGTAAAATTCTCAGGGAATTTTAACAAATTCTTGTGTAGCAATTTTGACAAATAAAAATTAACATGAATATTTAACAACTGTGACCAAGCACATAATTGCTGTGTTCAAAAAAAGCCATTAACTAAAAGTTTTGGATATTAATTAAGTTTGAATTAAAGTTCAAAATTTTTAGTTTCCTCACAACCCTAACCACGATTCTGCTCTTAGAAAACCTGCTTTGTCATTCCTGAGTTACTGTACTCTACATAGGATGGTATAACACTTCTTGTAATACAAAATAACATTTAAATAACAGCATTTCCTTGCCTCTTAACCTTTACTGTAAGTAAAAGTTAAGACAGTTACCACTTTGTTGTTAGTATTACGTGCAACTAACAAAATCGCCTGATATTTTTTCCTTTGCGATGTAGTATGCACCTGAGGATGTAATGGAATATGACTATGAGTATGGGGAAGCAGAGTATAAGGAGGCTGAATTTGTAACAGAGACACCCACTGTAACTGAGGAGACAATAGCACAAACCGAGGTAAAAACAAAGTAGCGCCTTTGTGAATGGTGTCCTGCTGTTTGTCATTCCCTGGTTTCTTGTGTCTGCTGTTCCTTGAACTCATCATAAGCCTTTCATTCACCCGATTTCTATGAACCAATAACTGTGATTTTTATTTGACAGTAGCTGTCCTGAAGGAATGATGCTCATTTTGCTTTGCTTGTCCTTCCTCTCGTCCATGCTCTTCATTTCCTTTTTCACTTGATTTATGTTTCCCATTCCATCTTTCACCACATTTTACAGAAAAAGAAATCCAATTTCAAAAAGAAGACGAGGACAGTGGCCACTAACTCAAAGGAAAAGTCCAAAAAGTTTACACCCCCTAAATCTGAAAAATTTGCGTCCAAGAAGAAGAAAAGTTATCAAGCAGCAGCAAAAGCCAAACTAGGGGTAAAGGTAGCAAAGAAAAAACAATCAAGATCTCTCCTAGATAAGCTGGAAGATCTCTGATGATGAGTCATTGTCCTAACCCAACTAGATAAATGCTCATTTGGCTAATCCGATAACCCCGATAAATCATGATTCCCTTAAATTTGGGATTGCCTTATATTTTTATAATTGCTTTTCTTTTGAATTTATCACTAGGCAAATATTGTTGATGATTTTCAAGAATACAACTATGGAACAGAAGAAAGTTACCAGACAGAAGCTCCTAGGCATGTATCTGGACCAAATGAGGTAAGCTCATGGACACTGTTAAATCACAGTCCAAATTTTTTAAGTGTGTAATATTTCTTAATACGCTTCACTCTGGCAGAATCCATAATTCCTGGGAAGTTCCATCTTTTTATCCCTTTCCTGAACAATAGCATTGGTTCACTCTTACTAGAAAGAGGTCATTTAAAATCAGTCAATTCAGGTTTTGCATGACTCTTTGAATTGGCTACTATCATTTTCTGGTTGCTCCTGGGATTGAGTAAGCTTCTCAACATGTTGTGATGAAAGGTATTCACAACATGATTTTTCTGTGAAGAGACTCCTCTAAAGTGAAAATTGTATCATGAAATGATACAATTAGAATTTAGTTAATCTGACCAATAATCATGCATTTACAGGACGGCAAACTTCTTGACAAAATATAGGCTTAGTGGATTTTAATAGCTTTTTACATTTTCAAACTTGTTAGGAGTGTGATGTTTACAATTAAATTAATATACCTTACCCTTTTTCATTCTTTCCTATGAAAATGTTTAAGCACATACAGGTATAAATCAATGTTCCTGAATTTCAAACTAGACATACAACCTTATCATGAAAAGATGACAAGTGTCCCAGTGAGGCAAATAAACCCAGTGGTGTGTTACATGCAAACACATACTTTAGAATAATAACATTTTGGGGTGAGAACAGATTTTAGGTTTCATCTGGTCCAAAATAATCATTTTCCAGAAATGGATATCTTGAGTTAAGATGTCTGTTTATCTAACCAAATTCATCTAGCTTTTTTAGATCAGAGCTATGAACATAGTAAATTTGGATTTTGAATAATATTCATCCCTTATAGATAGTATGCCCTCCTTGTCTAAGAATACAAAAGTATTATAGTTATTGGACATTTTATTTTAGTTAATAATTGCTAAATTAATCATTTAGCCACTTTTTACTCTCATGATTTTGCATACTACTACTTATTTATTCAGTACTGTTCTGTCATCTAGATTCACTGTTGTAGAAATCAAGTCACTTAAAATGAAAATCAAAAAGGACCAAGTTAAATTATTTAACTTGAATCTCATCAAAATCATAATATAGCTAAAATTACATGAGAACTATGATGCAGATTTATGCCATTGATAAATAGTTATGTGAAAAAGAAAATTATACTAGGTTTATTTTTTAATCCCTGAAGGAGTATTTATTGATATAAAATTTACTTGTAAATGTATATTTATTTTCTGCTCTTTATGAGATCGTACAGTGACATAGTCTGTTTCATTGTCTTGAATTTTGAAGGCTATAATTTATATTTTTCTTATTTTAAAGAACCCTTTGGCGATATAATACTTCCTTATATACTAGATACTCTGTAAAAATTACAATGGCAAGTCTCACTATTGGCATTAATATTTTATTTTTGTGATTAAGAGTCAAATTTACATGTTTTTTCTGGTAGCAGTTACATTTCATAATGATGATCTGTGAGCTTTGAAAATTAAGCAAAGCTTTAACTTAGTGCATATTTCATTGTCCAAGTCTCAAACTATAAAGTAAATATAAAATTGACTAACAAGCAAATACACATGCTGAATCCATGTGACTATTTGCAGTTTATTGGGAAAAGTACTTTGAAAGCAGTATTTCCTTGTACATACCAATGTACAAAAGTATTTCTTTCAATGATACTGAAAGGCTATCTTTCTAGGCCTTCAGCCTTGCTTGGGTAACATTTAAATTGCTTCCCGTCACATTCCATCAAACTGTAATTGCAAATGCTTACCTTGCTTTACTAATAGTAAACTTCATGTTCTTCAACTCCTTGCAACTTAAATTAATAGCCAAATCCAGTTGAAGAAGTATTTACTGAAGAATATCTAACTGGAGAGGATTATGATTCCCAGAGGAAAAATTCCGAGGATACACTATATGAAAACAAAGAAATAGACGGCAGGGACTCTGACCTGCTGGTAGATGGAGATTTAGGCGAATATGATTTTTATGAATATAAAGAATATGAAGATAAACCTACAAGTCCCACTAATGAAGAATTTGGTCCAGGTGTTCCAGCAGAAACAGATATCACAGAAACAAGCGTAAGTCAGTGTTATGCCCTGCGTCACTGTATGTCTTACTTTTGAAGTATTTTCACTTTTATCTTGATGTTTTTTCAAGTGTAAAGTACAAGTTGTGTTCTTATGTAAATTGTGAATATTTATTCCTCCCAGGACATCTTGATAAATTCTTCCTCATGGAAATCTTCAGCCATTGTAGCTCTGCCTATACTACCACAGTCTTCATTTGAAAGTATAGCCTTGGATAGAATCGTATCCAAATTGTTTTGTCGTCGATAAGATTAAAATAGTTATTATTCTGGATAGTAAGTCTGATTTTTAGATTTTTTTTTAAAAAAGATTTTATTTATTCATTAATCAGAGAGGGAGAACACAAGCAGGGAGAGCAGCCAGCAGAGTGTGAGGAAGAAGCAGGCTGTCTGCTTAGCCAGGAGCCAGATGTGGGACTCCATCCCAACACCTTGGGGTCAGGACCCCATTTAACGAACTGCAGCCGTTTAACGAACTGAGCCACCCAGGCATCCCAGATTATTTTATTTTTTTAATTTTGAAAGAAGAATTTTCTGGTGATGCTCAGTACAGAACCATATATGTTATTTTTTTCACGTTTTGAACCCCTTCACCCATTTCTCCCAACGCTCACCCCACACCTATATTTCGTTAAATTTAATTTGATGACACTTTTTGCGTAATGCCTTGGAATAATAATTGAAGTCTACATATGTCTTTATCTTTCTGTAATAGATCTTTAACAAACAATTGTTTCATCTCATTCAAGAATTGCATTAATGCTCATTATGCTTTCCTTTTTATGTTTTCAGTATCTAAACATTCAATAGGTTTTTGTTTAAAAAAACACATTTTAATAGGTTGTTTTTAAATGCACTTAGATGATTTAAATTTTCTTAAAAAATACTTAAATGGCCTTAATTACTTAAAGACAAGTTGCTTGAATTTTTCACTCAACAGATAAATGGCCATGGTGGATATGGAGAAAAAGGGCAGAAAGGAGAACCAGCAGTAGTTGAACCTGTAAGTATTAGTGTGAATACATTGTAAAGGTTGGTATAATTAATTAATTTATATTTTGAGCCATCATCACCCTACAGTATTATATATGTTTGTATATTACCATTAAAAATTCTAATGTCCAAATGTTTAAAATGTGCCATGAATAAGTGAGTTAGTGAGGCCATTTCTGGCAAGTGAAATTTTAATCAACCAAAAAATATAGAGACATGAATTTTGGAATTTGAAAGAGCTGAAATTTGTCTAGTCTAATTCTCTTGTATTACGACAAAGTAATCTGAGATCTGCTGAGATTCACATGTTCGTGGTTGAGACATAACCAGATGTTAGCTTTTCTAACTTTCTTCAATTTATCTAACTTAACATTATTAGAAATATATTATTTTACCTAGATATTTACTTGTTTCATATCCAAATAATATCATGTTAATATATATCATATTTCACATCCAGATAATATCATATTGTCATGATATGAAAATGTTACTTTTAAAATTCACTTCCTTTTCTCCCATCTAACAAATGGTCTAATTCACTCCAAAAGTGATTTTTAAAATTTATGTTAATGTTATTGCTACTCAAGATATTGGTAAAAAGCAAATAGTTACCGGAAAGCGATTTTACTATTGTTCTCCCTAATCACCAACTTGGGGAAACCGTTGCACTAGAACTAAAGGTAATATGCTTAATTGTTTGCCTCGAGATCATGAAAATCATTTCAAAAGTTGCAAGGACATAAAAACTGAAAAACAGGGTCGGGGGAGAGTCAAAGGTCAAAATAATACGTCTCTAAGGACATTGCTGGCTATTAACTCTATTACTCTAAAATCTGAGAAATCGTGCCTGAAAAAAAATTTTTTTTCAGAATAAATATGCCCTTATTTTGAAAATTTACAGTCAGCCTTCTAAATGATTAAACAATTTAAACAATTCCCGGCAGTAGAATCATAAACTTTGTGGAACCAGTTTCTTTTCCTGAAACAGTACTTTATCCTCTTGTCTATTGAAGAGCTTATCTCATATTTATCCCCAATTGTTTTGCTTGGACTTTTTTCTCCTTTCCCTGAATTAAGGTGCGTATGTGCCACTTAACTTCCACTCTTTCATTCACGTGGTAGATATTATTAAATTCCAGCTTTGCACCAGGCATTATTCCGGGTGCTAGGGAAAACTTGGTCAAATGTCATAGCTTTGTCCTTCTTCGGAGCATATTGCATATTCTCCTTTTAATATTACTTTCCTGAATATTTATTTCTTTTCTAATTAGTTCACCAATTCTCCGAGGACAGGGACTATATTTTCTTACCATTTTAAACTCTCTCCCTTCTGCATGCAAAACTATTTGTAATGGGTTTTATATGATGGAAACAGAATTTTTGAAATGCAGTGATGTGGTGCTTTGTTAGAACTTCTTAGGTGAGAGGTCAGGGGTTCCATTTCACTAGTGGTGAGTCTCTGTCTTTTTTTTTTACTATAGGGGATGCTTATCGAAGGACCCCCGGGACCAGCAGGACCTGCGGTATGTAACTGTGTCAAGATTATTTTTGTATTGATTGTTTAAAAATAATCAGATATTTAGGGGCCCCTGGGTGGCCCAGTGGGTTAAGCCTCTGCTTTCGGCTCAGGTCATGATCTCAGGGTCCTGGGATCGAGCCCCACATCAGGCTCTCTGCTTGGCGGAGAGTCTGCTTCCCCTTTTCTCTCTGCCTGCCTCTCTGCCTACTTGTGATCTCTCTGTCAAATAAATAAATAAAATATTTTTTAAAAAATGAGATATTTAGAATTTCTATTACATTATTGAACTTATGCTTTTTATATTAATTTGAATATTGAATGATAGAGGCAAACAGCTTTTCTGAGGGCCTGGTGGCCTTGAATTGTTGATTTGGCTTTCCAAATGTTACTCTTTTGAGAGCCATGGAGTTAAATTTTAATTTTCTTTCCTTCCTTCCCTCCTTCCTTCCTTCCTTTGCTTAAATATCTCTGTATCCTTTAACCTCATTTTCAAGTTTCATCTGAAAGTTATGATAGTGGAAAAAAAGTCATCTTTGTTTTTATTAAAGAAGTATAGGTATACCTCAGTAGATGGCAGTTGAGAATTCTAAGCAGACAGTAGCTGCTTTATCTGTGCTTCTGAATGGAGTGATTATCAGTTTCCATTGTCACTTCCTAGTGAGGCTGATGTCACTCAGTGTGTCTTTATTCTCAGGTAGTTGTACTGATCTGACTTTGTGAAAAATCACTGTCTTTTGTGGAATTAAGTTCTTTTGTGGAATTAAATTCTTGTCATCTGAAATAGATATGATATGCTGATGCCTTTAAACACTTTTTATCCATAAAGGAAAATGTAAAAATGCCTCCAAGCTAAACGATTTCTACATTTCAACTTTGCTATCACATTTCTGAGGTCTAAGTGTCTGAGTATAACATTTCTTCATTAAGAATTGGGAACCAACTTCTACTTCAGGGACTTTATATTGGCATAGTCTCCTTTCCTGTTTTTCCTTGGAATGTCTGCTTCAACCCCGAGAGCAGCTTCATAGAGGAATCGCTGAGCTAGTGACAGAGTGGTTCCTATAAGTTGTTTTTTCATAGGAAGGTAAATAGGGCAATTGTTTGGGTGACAAGTGTATATTTATGAAATATAAAATGAGCTCTTGATTTTGGAAGGATGAATTTGCCTGAATGATAATAAGAACTGACTCAGATCATGGTTTATTTCTCTGTAGGGTCTTATGGGTCCCCCCGGTCTTCAGGGCCCCACTGGACCTCCTGGTGACCCTGGAGAGAGGGTGAGTGAAGAGATTCTTCATTAAAAAAAATAGATTAAAATAATTATAAAATATTCTACAAGCTTAACATGTTATCCTTCTCACTGGAAAGACAGAGAAACCTGTGAATTCATTGTCTAACATTTCGGTTAACTTTTCTAACTATAATTTTAGAAGTGAGGATGAAGACTGTGCATTTACCTATGTTATAATTAGTAAGAAAACTTTTATTTTCAACAAATTTCCACATTGAGATGAACCTGCTACATTAGATTCAGTTCTTTAGTCTGAGTTGAGACAGGTTTTCCATGAACTCTGATGAGTATTTAGTTGGATTCTGATAGACTAAGTTAATAAGCCTGAATTCTAATTTGAAAAGCATGTCCTAGATCACATGGTAAAATAGACCACTTGTCTTAAGTCAGTCCAAACTCTTTTTTAAAAAATCTCTCCCTGTTTTTCCTCCATCCTTGAGTAGCCAGTAACTTTGTGCATTATTAAAATCCTGTAAAACTAGTGCAATAAAAAACAACCCTTTCAGGGCACCTGGGTGGCTCAGTCAGTTAAGCCTCCAACTCTTGATCTCAGCTCAGGTCTTGATCTCAAGCCCCACACTGGGCTCCATGCTAAGCATGGAGCCTAAACAAAAACAAAAACCCTTTCTAGGTACATACTGAAAGGAGATGAACCAAGGAGGGGAAAACAGATGCAGATTAGTTAATGTGGACTAATTTTATTACATGCTATTCTATTTCTAATAAAATTAGCTCTTTATTTATTAATTTTGATGATTTACTTTCCTAGGGTCCCCCAGGACGTCCTGGCTTACCAGGGGCTGATGGTCTACCTGGTCCTCCTGGTACCATGTTAATGTTACCGGTATGGGTTTTCTTATTGCTGTAAAGATAATTTAATACTTCATCATCTTATTGTTGAAAAATATTGCCAAACGGTATTACAGATCAATTAACTAAAAACCATTGTATGAGGTAGAAATACTTGAAGTCAAGCAGACTTTAGAAATGACAGGAAATTTTATTATAACAAAAATTTGGTAAATATCAATCTCTGCATCAGAACTAAGGTTTTGTTATTTGATTAGACTTTGACAGCAAAGCTTAGGGGTTGTTCTTAATATTTCCAACCATGTGCTTTATCCTGAGTCATATGATTAACATGCATTTCGTATATTACTTAACATAAAATTAATATGCTATTTATCACCACAGAGATAACAGTTGACGCTTTTTAAAGAAGATATATTTATATTGTCATTATTCATTGCTCAAAAATTGTTTTACCATAAGATTGCTTTTTAAAGTTGCCCTTGTTCTCTGGGAAAAAAAAACCAACACTTTAATTTGTTTAAATGCAATAAAATTTCAAGTAATAATCAGAGTAAGAAATTGACTTCTGCTGCATTTCGAGTTAAAATTAAAAAAGAAGCTTTAGAATTTTAGAATTTTTATGGAAGGATACTGGGAGGGTGAGTTTCCTATTATAATTACTTAACAAAAAAATAACAAAACAAATTTATCTCAAGGACGATTTCCACTGTATTCATAGAGATTCCAAAAGTTTTGCTCAACAAAATAGCAATTGATCTATAACCACCACTGAACTGAGTACATTCGGAATTTTTACAAATGAGTAAATAGAGGGAGGTAGCTTTTGTACAGGTAAAAAATATAGGATGACTTATTCCAGATTTTTCAGAGATTATGGAATTTAAAATTGGAAGTCTCTAGTCTCTTCTACAAATGATAAACATGATCCAGAGAACTTCCAATATGGGCAGAAGAAATTTAAAAAAGAAATCTAGGTATCTTGATTCATGTAAGCGACCTAATACTTTTGTAAAATCCAACCATTTTCAGTAAATAGTTTTTAATTAGTAATTAAGGCACTATTTGACAAAGGCTAATTTTGAGCTTCTTTATGTTCTCTTTCCTTAGTTTCGTTATGGTGGTGATAGTTCCAAAGGACCAACCATCTCTGCTCAGGAAGCTCAGGCCCAGGCAATTCTTCAGCAGGCCCGGGTAAGAAAGAATGAGATGTATTCCCATAAGTTGATTGTGTGTGTGCATGTGCGTGTGTGTGTGTGTGTGTGTGTGTGTGTGTCTGCATCTGGAAGATGCTACTATTAGAAACAAAATACTTCTGGATAGTACACTGAATTTGGACAGAAAAAATGCTGAGGTTTAACCTATTTTTTCCAGTAAGAATATTTTCTTTAATTGAATATTAAAGTTAAATGACTGACCCTTGCAGTATTGCCATTTATAATTCTGGCAATAACACACAAACCATAACACATATTTTCTAATTTTTTTTTGAAGAGTACTGACGGTAACACTGTCTATTGCTCACACACAGCTTCTGTTAAGACAGAAGTTGATGATTTATAAAAGTAAAAGAATAAGGTTTGAAGTATTTTTTTTCCTGCTAATCTATTAAATTATTCAGGATAGCTCAAATAATCCAGCAAATTAAGTTTTTGTAAGCATTCTCATATAAGAAAGAAAGCTTCAAATATGTATTTAAGTTCTAATCATAATCTATAATGTTTTTACAAAATCCATTGTTTATAATCATTCATTAGGTGAAAGTTTCCACTATCTCTATAAGACCTATAATTTTATTTATTTTTTAAACTCACCTCAATTAAAAAGTCTAAAGAATGGACTACGAAAGAGTTGAAAGTCATATAATACTTTTATTCCTAGTATAGGATTTTTCTTTAAGGAAAAAGGAAATAAAGGGCTTACATTTGGTATGGATATGGACCTACTTTCTAGGTGGTATAAATCATTTCTGTGATAACTTTGGATAAATTTATGAGTATATAAAATTTAACATTTATATGTCTATCATACATTTATGAGTGTATAAAATATCTGAAAACACAAGAGTATAATTTGTTCTATTTACATATTTGTTAAATATGTCAATCTGAAAAAATGCCATTATTTGGCATATTTTTATGCCATCATGTATAAAGACAGATATTTAAAAATTTGTTTACTAGACTTTGGCTTAACACTTATCTAAAAGTATTTAAAATAATCTGCTAATGATTCCTACAATTAATCTTATAAATTATACTACTTTCAACAAATTTAAGGTAATTATTTGAGCTTAAATGTTTTATGAGGCCACTGAATTCCTCATTTTATTAGACCTTTTAACCTATTTGGAAATAGGTAGCAAGCATTGTAATTCCAATTTTTCAGATATTTAATCTCAAGGATTAAGAAGTGTATTGTCAAAAATCTCATGGTGAGTCAGTAGTGGCACTTTGGAGATACTACTGTTTTCATCTCATGCACTTTTCTAATATGATTTTACATATTATTTCTGTTATAGTATTATTTTTTATATCTGTTTTGATAATCTAAATATTCATATTTGGAATCACTAATATTCAAAAATAGTTCACCATACTAATTTAACATCTATCAAATATTTACCCTGTGTACTCCACTTGTTCCAGCTTCTCAAGTTTGCTAATTTCACATTTCTAATACTCAGTATCAATAGTGCATGTAATCAATCTATCATGCCTATTATTATGCAAAATGAATGTATTTTTCTTGTAATGTTAAATTTGGGATTTGGTAAAAAGAAGTGTATTAGCATATTTTTTTATCAATTTTGCTTGCTATCTGGTTTTAACTGTTATAGTTTTTCCTAAAATATTACTAGAAACTTTTTATTTAAAGCACCTCAAATTATTCACCTCTAAAAGGATTTTCAATGATAAGTGTGCCAGCATGTTTAAGAGAAGTCTATATGTTATTCTGAAGTTGGCTTCAGAGTAGAAAAATTATATAATATTAGATACACTAAAATCTATTTTAACTTTCATTATTGAATATATGTTATTATAATATCATCATAATAATATATGGTACAAGATTGTATACAAGATCCAACAGTTTAAAGAAAATCAATACTTGTTTAGGTCATTTGTCATTCTAGAAACTTGTAATTCTTCAGTAATCAGGCACTCTTTCTAGCATGTAGCTATTATACCTGTGTTGATCATCTGTTACTTACAGGTAGCTTGTGCAAATAAATATTGTGGTTTAATATGCTTGTCCAGGAGAGCATCCCTGAGTTTGATCTCCTTTATTTTCTAGATTGCTCTGAGAGGCCCACCTGGCCCAATGGGTCTAACTGGAAGACCGGGTCCTGTGGTATGTTAATCAATAAGATAATGTATGTTTAATCCACATATTAGTAGTTCCTTGTGCAGCTTTGGCCAAGCATTGTTCCTATTTCTAGCTGATGGAAAAAGGATACATACACCTACTTATGCTTGATTTTGTTTCCATTTTTTTTTTAAGATTTTATTTATTTCTTTGACAGACAGAGATCACAAGTAGGCAGAGAGGCAGGCAGAGAGAGAGGAGGAAGCGGACTCCCTGCTGAGCAGAGAGCCCGATGCAGGGTCCTGGGATCATGACCTGAGCCGAAGGCAGAGGCTTTAACCCACTGAGCCACCCAGGCGCCCCTGATTTTGTTTCCATTTTAAAAGTCTATTTCAATCCAGTCCTCATTAAGTTTTGATAAAAAACTTTCAATGAAGAATTTTCAAATCAAATAAACAAGATGAAAAATATAATTGAGTCATATATCTATTAATTTTTCAAATCATAAATGTAATTTATCTGCATAATATTCCAAGTTATTAAAGTTATTAAAATTCAATTTGACATTAAATTATTATGTTAAATAGAATTTTCATTAAGGAAAAAAGTATTTGAGGTACGTTAAATTATTCCATAATCTGGGAAGCAAGTAGGATACTTGGCTTAAACTTGAGTTTGCCTTCAGTATTCCACAAAGTGCTTCAGATATTAGAGAAATTAATTTGTCTTTTGGAGACTGTTGGAAAATGACAGTGTTTTATTTTTCCATGCAACCTTGCTAATAAGCTAATATTTTCCAAGTAGTTTTTAAAAAGTATGTTCAAATATTTTGAAACTTTTACCAAATGTTAAGCAATGTAGCAATTCACAAAAAAACACAAAGATTCTTTTCAAGTCATGTTTTTCTTAAGAGAAAAGAAAATCATAGGAGTCCAACCTCAGCTTTGATTGATTTTAGAATTAATTGAATAAATAATTTCTATTTTAAAGTATTTCTTTTTCTGTAAAAACAAGCCATTCCTCCTGTTCTTTCATATGATTTTATATGTTTTCAATATATTTTATGGAAATAGTGGTGTTTATAGAAAGCATTACTGTGAACATTAAAATCTTACATTTTAGTTACTTAGTAAACACAGCAAAATAATTTTATTCAAGTTCAAATCAAGCTAATAGTCTCCTAATTATTTAATCTGTCTTACTGATCTTATTAATTAGGATGTTCAGTAGTTTTCTTCATGTATTTTATTCAAAGATTTGTTATGTAGTTTACATAGATTTTTGGTTCTCTTAGTTCAATCTTTAAAATTTGTACAGGTTATATATTTTGAAGGTTATAGAGTCAGGTACTTATACTCAATGATATGGGCTCACGTAGAACGTATGTTCTGGCAAAATAATAAGAAACATGGAAGAGTCTATGTTCCTTAACGAAGGAAGAAACAGTTAATATTTAATAGTTTGTTAGTGATAAATCAAATTCACATGACTGAGGAAAGCCAGCAGTATGCTAAATCTTTATAAACCTGGGGGCAGAAGAATTATCTGTATGTTTTATTAAAAATAACAGTTCCTGGGGCCCCAAACTTGAGATTCTGTCATTCAGGATTGCTGTGGCAAAATATATTTTTAATGAGTGCACCAGGCTGATTCTAAGCATGTTTGGGAAATATTGCCATATATTACTTAATTTATAAATATCACTCCAGGGTCTCTAAAACCGCATTTTCCAAAGGAAATTTCCTTCATATCATTCTGACAAGCATAAGCCTTAGTGGGTTTGTAGAGGGTCAGGGTAGTGAATAGCAGAAGCAATGTAAGCATGTTCCAGTAGTAGTTCCTGTTTTCACCAAGCAATTACTGAGGGTCAATCATGCACAACGTGTTGGCAAGGAGAAAAAATTGGCAACTACATACACATTCTCAGTGTCATACATTGGATACAAGATTAATTGATTTCACTACTTAAGTCTTTGTTATGAGAACCTTTATCTTCCTTAAGTATTAAAAATAGGTGTTGAGATAAAAACATCATTTTGCTTCTTTTCACCATTTTCTCTTCTATTATCCTTTGCTCCAAAACTTCAAATTATGATAGACTTTCAGATATCTGTTGATCTTAGAGTCTAAAACTATTTTATATAAAAGAAAAGAGTCTACATTAATATATTAAGATACAGACATAAACATTCTTCCAATGAAAAATTCTTCATTCAATTGTTTTCTCTGATTGCTTTCCTAGACAAATAGAGGCTTACAGTATAAAACATATAGGAAACATAGAAAATACTGTGCTTATTTTTTCTATTCTTTTACTGTCAGTTATTGCATATAATTTTTAGAGTAAGTGTTTGGACAAAATAATTACAGTTTGTTGAATAGGTAGTGCTTATATACAGAGAATATAATGCAGTAAATTAATTAAAACAAATTGACTGTCCCATAAAGGTGTTCAATTCAGTGATTAATAATCTAATTTAATATAGAACCCCAGGTTTTCTCTTAAAAAAATTTAGTTGCAAGAATTCTTAATTAGAAGCGTTAAGGCTATTATTGTTTAATTTTCCAGGTTAGAATATTCAGGTTACTTAACTTTCGATATTTCCTAGGAGTCAGATGAATAGTTATTTTCCTTTAGAGCCACCAGGAGGCTCTAGATAGCTAACATTTCCAGATAGCACAATTTTGATCTTTTTGTATAATGATTCAATACACCATTATTTGAATATATATTGATTTAAATATATCAGAAACTTCTTAAACATCCGACGTATACTTCTTCTGTATGAAGTAACTGTTATCACCATGTTCAATGTTAATATCCTAAAGCTTTTCAAGGGAATGAGCAGCCTAGTATTTATTTTTAAAACAACACTTTTATAAAGTGATTTTGTATTTTTCTGGTTAATGTGCCAGGTTTTTATTGCACTTTTTGAGTTATGTAAACATTTGTTAGAGGCTTTTGTCATAAGGACTTTTTCTTGTAGGAAATAAAACACTTTGGGAAAAATTCTTTGACATTATTTCAGGACAATTATAATGATGGTTGTAGCATCTGTTCTTGATATTTTATTGCTATAGAATTCAGTGTCTGAGAAATTTCTGAGTGTAAAAGCAATGACACTTTGCCAAGTCCTTGCTGTATAAATGGATTCAGTGTATACCTGATTCAGTAAAAATGTGTTGCCTCTAGTACTACATTATAGTATAATAAATAGTGCCTTGTGTATTGTCGTAAGTACTGTGAGGCATGCACATTAAAGAACATTTCAATGTGATTTCATGAAATTGGCTTCTGTGTAGTTATGTGTAAAATAGGGACTTAAAGATAGTTTACACACTGGAATGCAATAAATCTGAGAAGAGATATATTACAAAGGGCTTGAAAATTTTATTATATTAATTAATAAAATTATACCAATTTGATGAAACCTGTTTTGAATGGTTTGACTCTCTCACATGAAAATGGAAGGATAACAGTAGTTAGGGAATTATTAGTCAATCAAATGATTTTCTTCTTTCTTTTTCTCTATAGGGGGGGCCTGGTTCATCTGGTGCCAAAGGTGAGAGTGGTGATCCAGGTCCTCAGGTAAAAAAAAAAAAAAAAAAAAGTCTATTTCACTTATTTTATTTTTGACTTCATTTAATCTTGTAGGGTAATTGAAGTATCTGCCATCTGTTTTATGAGTAAAGAAATTACTTAAATTACTTTTAAGTTCATATCATCTCCTTTAATTGAAAAATCCCTAGGGGCCAGTTGACTGCCAATAACTTGATTAATTTAAACAATATTAAAAGAAGATAATAAGCTAGGATGGAAAAGGCTTGATAGTAATAGGCCTTCAGAATATTAAATTGGCTTGAGATTGTACAGAGCAGAGCACAACTACTACAGTTGTACATTTTAGTGGCCTTTCCTCAAACCCATGATATTTTCTTTTTTTTAAACATATTTATTTGTTTTAATTTATCACAATTACTATTTGATGCTGAAAGTGTCCCTTACTTTGTTGTTGTTGTTGCTGCTTTAAGATTTTATTTATTTATTTATTTATTTATTTGACAGAGAGAGAGAGAGAGAGATCACAAGTAGGCAGAGAGGCAGGCAGAGAGGGAGGGAGAAGCGGGCTCCCTGCTGAGCAGAAAGGCCAATGCGGGCTTGATCTCAGGAGCCTGAGATCATGACCTGAGCCAAAGGCAGAGGCTTAACCCACTGAGCCACCCAGGAGCCCAAAACCCATGATATTTTCTCTGGAGTTTAGTAAATCTAGCATATGCTTCCTGAAAGAATATTTAACATACTTAAAAGACGCTAACTTCAAACCTTTTGTAGAATTGAGGAAATTATGAGAATTGAGAACATCTGAGCTGAAAATTTTAAAAAGATCTTAGATTTACACGGTACCAAATTATTTTTCCTTTAACAATAGTAAGTAGGTAGAAATATTTAATATAAGCACATTATGAAGTCTACTTATTCTAGAAATGAGAAAAACAAAATGTGACATTTAAAAAATACATTTATTTATTTATTTATAAGATTTTATTTATTTATTTTATAGAGAGAGAGAGAGGGAGGGAAAGTGCAATCGGGGAGAGGGGCAGTAGGAAAGGGAGAGAGAGAATCCCAAGCAGACTCTGCACTGAGCATGGAGCTCTGTGCAGGGCTCTATCCCAGGACCATGAGATCATGACCTGAGCTGAAATCAAGAATTGGAAGTTTAACCAACAGAGTCACCAGGAGCCTGTAAAAATATATTTATTTTTAAATGAAGTCTCATTTTCATTAAAAACTAAGATTTGTGTTATTAGGATCACCCCTTGCCTTCCAGCTGGCCGAAGGGATAAAGTCATCTCAGAACAATAATTTTCTAAAAAATTATATTCTTTTAAACTCTAATTATTAGACAACTTTAATTTCACATTTCTATAATCTGCATTGTACAGTGATGATAAAAATTATTCACAATTTTAAATGGGTGTTGCATTTGCTACCACACTCATTATAGGCATACTGTTTAACTTTAAAAAGGATATAGTTAATTAAATATAAAGGCCTATATGTGTATACCAGAACTATATTTGATCTATTATTAGCTGTGTAATTTTATTTAAAAAAAAAAACATGTGTATCAAGCCCCACCTAAGATTTTTTGTTGACTTAGCATTATATTGTATTGCTTAAAGAAAGAAACATACTGAGAATCTTTAACCTTTAATCTGACATGGCATGGTACCAGGCAATAATTTGCATCTGGGATCACCAAATCATCTTCCAGCATTTTGTAGATGATGGAAAGAAATACGTACCAGGCACTATGCTAAGTTGTAGGAGAAAAGACTGATTTAGTCTAAAACCGCAGAATTAACAATTTAATAGGAGATTCAAATATAAAAAAAGGCAATTATATTCCGTGTGATAATTGAATAAAAGAATGTAGAAGAGGATCTCCAAAAAATAAAGGGAAAGGTGAAGAAAAAAGGGTTTGGAAAGAAAAGAGGAATGAGATAGATGGTTAAGAGTGTTTTCAGTTAAGGGAAATGTAAAACCCTAAGATTTTGAGAATAAAGTAAGTAAGGATTTTTTTTAAAGGTTAAAATATCACTTTGTATTTGTTTTGTTTAATTGTAATCAGATGTCTCTGTAAACTTAATAAGATAATATGACTTTTTTTGGCAAGACTTTTAGAAAAATTAATTCTCTTCTGTTTTATCTGAGCTTTTACGTAAGAAATAATTTTCTTAAGTTAAAACAATTGACATAAAGCTAAGAAATTATAAATTTCTAAAACCATCTCTCTCAGTGTGATTCAGTTTATTGATCAAGAATTCCATAAAATGAATAAATTGCGATGTTTTGATATAGGGCCCCCGTGGTGTTCAAGGTCCGCCTGGTCCAACGGGAAAACCTGGAAAAAGGGTAGGACTGGTTTTCATTGTGTATTTTGAGGGCATCTGAAATTATCAGTTATCTTGTTTCCTTTTACTCTGTGCCAGGAGGAATCCTTTTTGCTTAGACATGTGCTTGGCATTTTCAGGGTCGTCCAGGTGCTGATGGAGGAAGAGGAATGCCAGGAGAACCTGGGGCAAAGGTCAGGAGCTCATACATTTGTATATTCAGATCTTGTGTGTCAGTTCACCTCTAAAAATTTTATATTTTAAAATAGAGTTGCTTGATATGAACAAATATTTCACATTTACATTACAGTATAGAATTAGGGTAGGAATGTGGTGATAATGGTGGTAATGATGACGATTACGATTTTACAGGGGGATCGGGGATTTGATGGACTTCCAGGTCTGCCAGGTGACAAAGGTCACAGGGTAAGATAAACCATTCTGTTACTCTGTATACAGGGATAATACGGCAATTTTATGAATTTTTTTACAATCTACAGACTCTAAGAAATCAAAAACAGAAAATTAAATATTTGTGCATCCAGTAATTTAGTCCATTATTATGTCCACTACATACTTGAAGAAAGATAAATAGAGTTACACAGGCAATATCAATATAGGTTCTTCAACTATTTTTAAACATTAATCATGCAAATATAAATTCAGGTTGAATCTTTATGTACATGTATGTGGAAAATATTGTATTTATAGCAAGTGTGGAGATTTAATTTTGCCTCTAATTTTTTGCTACTCACCCTAATTTCCCTCTCGTATTTCATTTGCGGAAATATTCTTAATAGAGTCCACTTCAGGCAGTCTATCATTAATATAACAATATACTGGGCACTGTATTTTATTATCCTAAGTTACATGGTGCCCATAGATAAAGGCACCACAAGCTAGTTCTTGTGATAATACGGGCTTGCAATCCGGCGCAAGAGCTTATAATTTGCAAAAGGTAAACAAACCACCATGCTGAACAGGAATTCAGTGGATATTTTTAGTGGGAAATTAAGCAAAGAGGCAGTCTCTCAGACAAAAAAAACTTTGGACCTTCACATTTTTCTTCTCCAGAAGTTAGGAATGAAGATAAGACAAACCTTATGTAAACTGCAGAATATTAAAAGAAAAGTAAAAAAGAAAAGAGAACGCTATGGATGTCTAGCAAGATATTTAGTGTATACCTACCCCATGTCAAGAGAAATACTCAATTTTGTTTCTTAAAAAATCCAAAATTCCTTTAGCTGTCTCTAATTGCACTGATTTATTATGAATCTTAGAAGCATAAAAAATTTAAATTAAATTAAAATCACTGAAGTGTATCTCTGTTTAAAACAATTTTCAGCAAAATAACTTTCTACATGATTTAGTTTGTAATAATTGTCTGAAAATCATTTTAGGTATTTTTTTTCCAAATCTTTTTGTTTTTAAAATTGAAGGAACTTTTTTTTTTCTAGCACAGTCATATATAAAGTCAGTTAATGTAAAATTATGATTAATCTCTGCAGTGTTCTGAGAAGGACAAAGAAAGTATACATTTTCCTGCCAAATTGTCTATACATTCAGGAGGATAGCTGTAGGATAGACTTTTAAACATTCTGCTTTATTTCATTTTCTAATAATATTTATAATTATTTAATAGGGTGAACGGGGTCCTCAAGGTCCTCCTGGCCCTCCTGGAGAAGATGGAATGAGGGTATATTAAACTTAATTTCTTTTAGGAAATATTTGAAATGAAAACATAAGAGAACAAAGAGTCAATACATTGTCGAATTGTTTTACCCTCCATTTATTTTGTCAATGACAGGGAGAAGATGGAGAAATAGGACCAAGGGGTCTTCCAGGTGAAGCTGTAAGCAACTTCCTTTCTTTTTAAAATAATACTCTGTTTTGAAAGAATAGTGACTGGTGTTATAAAGTCAAAATAAACCCAGGTGACAATACAGTCTTATGTAAGCTGACCAACCAGGTAATTGTTATGGGAAAACGATTTCAAAGAAGGACGCTTAGAGCTTTGTTATAGAAAAAGTCTTAGACAATTGAAAGAAAGGTGGAATAGAACATCTTTTCAGCCAAAAATCTTACCTAGTTTTTGTTGCTGTTTCTTTGTTTTATCTTATTTTTTAATATCATCAATAGCTCCAGAATTTATTTATATATTTAGGATAAATGGATCTTACAACCAGAAGAAACAAAAAATTAGGTGCCTAATATATATCAGATATAAGGATAAAATGTGCTAGATTATATTGTTTTTCCACTGAATTGTACAAATGAGGAAACTGAATTGGGAAGGTTTACCCAAAGCTCGTTGATCAAAAGACCAGACTAGAGCCAGGCCTCTTAATTTCAGTCCCAGCTTGTCACATTATAGAGCCTGTCAACTTTAAAGGCATAATAGCTCAAGGGAATAGGAGAGACAGTAAATTACTATACTCATTTTTCTAAAGAAGGAAAACAAGGTGGAGCAGATGGTGGAGGGGGGAAAAGTGGAGAAGAAACTGATTAAGTTTCAAGAACAATAATTTTAAAAAATCTTTTAGGAAAATGATTTCTATTATCCGCATATGTAGTTTGTTTAAACACCTGTTTGTTTCTTTCCCTTTAAGAATATTATCTCAAGAAGAAATTTACCTAATATAAAACAAGTAATTAGGATTTTTCGATTTGTATAGTCTATCTAATTGAATAATAAGATTTAATAAGATTCAGTGTTGCCATTTAAATCAGAAAATGACACAAAATTGACATAAAATATTAAGCTATTTCCTATTTTTAAAATTTCCCAAGTGACTCATATGTAAATTTATAGATTCAAAGATACACAGTGTATGTGCTAAAACTCCCTGTTAGCCATTCTGACTTTTGGATCAGTCAGATATGAGAGTAAAATATGAGATATTTTTCTTATATAAAAAAGGTATTTTAAACACCACAGGCAGTATGTTAATAGAAGATGTAGAGGTATTTTTACTCTAAACATTACATTAAAATTTCTTTGGAGGAATAAATGTATTTTGAGGGCATTTCTTATGAGGACATTTTTTTTTCCTTCTAGGGTCCACGAGGTCTGCTGGGACCAAGGGGGACTCCAGGACCTACTGGGCAGCCTGTATGTATTGTTGGAAATATTAAAAAAAAAATTTATAAGATTTATTTATTTATTTATTTATTTGACAGACAGAGATCACAAGTAGGCAGAGGGGCAGGTGTGGGGGTGGGAAGCAGGCTTCCCGCCGAGCAGAGAGCCCAATGCAGGGCTCAATCCCAGGACCCTGAGATCATGACCTGAGCCGAAGGCAGAGGCTTAACACACTGAGCCACCCAGGCACTGCCAAATATTCCAAATTTTCTAGGAAAAGCTTGTTTTCAGACATTTTAAAGCTTAAGGCCACAAAAGCTTTGAGTAGACAGCTAGGTATTTACTGCTTTGTTATATTCTAAGATGCTGCCTATCAGTTTAATTGATTATTCTCCCTCATACCCCTTCTTTCTTTTCTCTTCTTTTTAGTTTATCTACTTTATTGTTTCATGTTAAATTTCCAACATACAGTGGAAAATGCTGTTATGGATATCATGGGGACTTGGATAGAAGAGTATAGATCTTGCCTTTTTCCTCATCTCTAAATCCTAAAATGATTTTTAGTTACTCTAGGCTAGTGGGTGTCATAGTATTAGGTTAATTTTTTTAAAAAATTTTCTGTTGTAGCATTTAAATTTATAAATATTCATATATATTAAATATGTAATTATATAAATATTTGCATACATGTAAATGTGTATATAATTTTTTTTTTCTTTATTGAAGGGTATTGCAGGTGTAGATGGTCCCCCAGGACCAAAAGGAAACATGGTATGTAGAAACCATCTGTAAAATAACTAATTTCTGCAATCTAGGTACTAACAAACCACTTTTGTTGTTAAATCTAAAAAATTTCTTACAACAGTTTGCTAAGTCCATTAGAGTCTGCTAGCATTAATATTTATGAGATTTTCCAGATTCTCCATAGGGAAAACTGATTTGGGGACTGTTTTTCAATTGAGAAGAAAAAAAAGAACTATGTGAAATAACCGTATTAAAGGCTCTATTTTTCTCTGGCAGGGTCCCCAAGGAGAGCCTGGGCCTCCAGGTCAGCAAGGGAATCCAGGACCTCAGGTAAGTCCAAGCCACCTCAGCTCCATTAAGATAATGTGGGAAGATGGTTCTTTTCATGAGAGCACAGACAGCTGCAGCATTCCTGTATAGGGCTAAAAATGTTTGCAACGTGAAAGTAGGAAGATAATTTTTTTTCCCTTTTTGAAAAATTTGAGCAAATTTGCAGAGGCCCCTTTTTTCCAAGAGTAAAATGAGTCATTCAGTGTTCATGAAATGCCAGCACGAATAGCCACACCTGCAGAAAGATTCTGACTAGGATCGTATTACAGTCCCACTGCCAGAAGAGTAGCCTGTGTAAAATGCCTCACAGTGTTCCAAAACTTTCTGGGAAATGTGGGGAATGTATATAGATTCTCAGGGCTCATTTCACGGGACATAGAAGGTTATTTTTCTATTTAAAAAAAATGTATTCTTATGATGCGGTTCCTGACATATGACATAAATTCTTTTAACATAGGGTCTTCCTGGTCCACAAGGTCCAATTGGTCCTCCTGGTGAAAAAGTAAGTTACTCTGTGGTTCTGGTAATGCCTGGTCACCAATTTTGTGTTGTCAACCTTAGGCAGAAGCAAAGCCTGCCTTCTGTTTTTGATAAGATGTCAAGATGGCTCAGCACATAAGAAATTAATATGGAGTAAAACCTTGAGAGTACCATGTGAGGGGGGAAGTCATTCCTACGTCTCTGAACTATAAATGATAAAATTCACATAGTTCCATTTGGATAGCTTCCAAATGTGACATTCTCAGCTATATTAATTTTAGAAATGCACTAGTATGAATGAGAGTTTTCTCTTCATTTTGGTTCTCCTTTTCTTTCTCATTATTTAAAAAACTGTCATCAGGTTTGCCTGCGACAAAGGGTTTCTAGCAAGATCTGATTAAGGGAAAATTGTGAAGTTATCATTCTCACCATTTTTCATGTATAAATGGCAAAGGATATTCTTGTTAATAACTCAATGTCTAGATCAAAACAAGAATAAATCTTTAATTAAAGAGATGTCTTTCTCCCTGAAGTAATAGTTCCTGTCCCCTGCAGGTACATACATTGTTAGCTGGTTCTTTTTAATAATTTTTCCCCTTTTTCATTGATTTCTGTGAACATGTCATTTTTTTTAAATAAGCGTCTTTATTGGGGTATAATTTCACATCATAAAATTTCACTCATTCTGTGTACTTGTCAATAGGTCTTAGTAAATTTACAGAATTGTGCCACAATTAAAATTTTTTCATGAATCTTTTTATTTTATTTATTTTTTATTATTTTGTTTAATTAGCCAGCATATAGTACATCATTAGTTTTTGATGTAGTGTTCAATGATTCATTAGTTGCATGGAACTCTCAGTGCTCATCACCACACATGTTCTCCTCAATACCCATCACCCAGTTACCCCAACCCTTCACTCCCCTCCCTTCTGTAACCCTCAGTCACAATTAAATTTTTAGAATATTTATACTACCTCAGAAAGAAACCTTATGTCAGTTTGCACTCTCTGTTCAACCCACAGATATAGACAACCACTAATCTGCTTTCTGTCTCTGTAAATTTGCCTTTTCTGGACATTTAATATGAATGAAACACGTGAATGAATTTAAAATATGAATTTAATCACATAAATGGTATATAATATGTGAGCTTTGTGTTTGGCTTCTTTCATTTGGCATAAAGTTTTCAAGATTTACTCATGTTGTGGCATACAACAATACTTTTGCTCCATTTTATTGCCAAATGCATTCCAAAAAATGGAATATACTACATTTTGTTTACTTATTTAGCAGCTGATGGACTTATGAGTTGTTACTCTTTTGAGCTGTTATGAACACTGCTGCTATGAATATTTGCATATAGGTCTTTGTGTGGACATATTTTGATTTCTCTTGGGTAGGCAATTTGGGTAAGTGGAATTTCTGGGCTATATGGTAAATTTAATGCTTAACATTTGAAGAAGCTTCCAAACTGTTTCCCAAGTAGTTGCACCATTATTTCCTTCTTTTTAGCAATGTAGGAGAGTTCTAGTTTCTCCAGATCTTCATGGATGTTTGCTTTCCTTCTTAATTATGGTCACTCTTCTCAGCATGAAATGGTATCCCATTGTGGCAATAATTTGCATTCCCCTAATCACTAGTGATGTAGAGCATCTTTTCATGTGCTTATTGGCTATTTCTATATCTTCTTTGGTAAAATACTGATTCAAATACTTTGATAATATTTTAATTGAGTTACTTATTATTATGTTGTGAGAGTTAACATCAACTTTAAGTGATCTTTAAGGTACTTTTTTGTTCATATTTCCTATATAGTACAGAGATCTATTGGAAAGTGCCCCATGAAACAAAGATGTGCCAAAAGTGATTTCAAATTTTTACTTTAGACCAGAAATTTTAACTTGGGCATCTTTTACCATACTTTAGATTAGCTAAGCATGAGCCTACTATATTCTTAATAAATTGTATTTGAGCATGTCTATTAAATTATCTACCATGCATTGGATTCCTAAGAGGAATTTGTTTTTAAGGTTAACTAGTATACCTGCATTCCCTTTGGTGAGCCAAAGGTAAAATATAGCAACTGTTTCACTGTACTTGTGGTGGGAAGAGAGCTGTCTTCAGTCCAAGCAGCTTCTTTTTCCAATCGGAATGTATCCAGCTTGTAGGTTCAAAGACAGTCTCTTTTCATCAAAAAAAGAAAGGAACTCAAGAACATGAGAGAAACATGTTCTATTTATACTGCATATATATTTTTATTTTTCATATTTATTAGTTTTATTTTCTTTATGATACACTGTATTCTATTCATTTGGGCTTGAGAGCTTTATCTCCCAAATCTTGGTAAATGATGTTTCCAACTGGACCATGGCCTAATCTGACAAATAAAATATAAATATGGTGATATGTTTTAAATTTCCCCTAACTTTTATATTTTTGTCCTAAGTTATTATAGCCTGTGCTTTTATTATATTTGTGATAAAATATTTTATAAATGTGTTAATTAACTAAATTAGATAAAACAACTATATTCTTTATTCTAACATTTTGATAACATAAATATACTGAATATTTCCTATGATTTGATTGATGTCAGTATTTATATCACTCATGTATTAATTGCTTTAGAGAAAACAAATAGTATTATATAACTCTATGAGTTAAGAATGAAATAACATGACACAAAGTAAATATCAAAGGCAAGGACTTTGAAGCATGGATATGGATTTGTGTTCACTTATACTGCAGCTCTGTCACATATTAACATTGGCTAATTTACCCAAACTCTTTAGACAATGATACTTTATGAAATTGTTTGAGGCTTAAAATAGACTGTATATCCATTAAAAAAAAAAGACTGTGTATCTATCTACCTATAAATTGTTTAACATAATGCATAGAAACACAATAAATTTTCATTATTTTATTAAAATATAAAAAATATAATATGACATTCATTCATTCAACTTAAGTCCCAGCCCTCCAGGGAAACAACAGGTAGTTGAGAAAGAAGACAAAATGTTGTGCTACCACGGAGCTTCCATCCTGAAAGAGGTGGATTGATTTTAACTTTTTTTTCTCCAAGTTTTCATTTAAATTCCAGCTAGTTAACATACAGTGCAGTATACAATACAACACCTGGTACTCACTGTGACAAGTTCACTCCTTCATCCCCTCCTCACCTGTTTATCTCATCTGCCCACTAAGCTGCCCTCCAGTAATTATCAGTTGGTTCTCCATAGTAAGAGTCTGTTTCTCGGTTTGCCTCTCTTTCCTTTTTTCCCCCATGTTCATCTGTTTTGTTTCTTAAATTCTACATATGAGTGAAATCACATGGTATTTGTCTTTCTCTGAGTAAATTAGTTATTTCACTTAGCTTAATACTCTCTAGCTCCATGTCATTGAAAGTGGCAAGATTTCATTCTTCTTTATGGCCAATATTCCACACATATATATTTATATATTTTATATATGTATATGTATGTATGTGGTGTATACACATATATATATACATATATAGATGTGGTGTACATATACACATATATAGGTATATATATAGATAATAGATATATATATACCACATCTTTATCCATTCATCGGTCGATGGACACTTGGGGCTCTTTCCATAATTTGGCTACTGTTGATAATGCTGCTATAAACATCAGGTTCTTACTAGTTATGTCTCCTAAAGCAAGGGAAGCACAGCAAAAATAAACTATTGGGACTTCATCAAAATCAAAAGCTTCTGCACAGTGAAAAGAAACAGTCAACAAAACTGAAAGGCAACCTACAGAATGGGAGAAGATATTTACAAATGACATATTTGATGAAATGTTAGTATCCAAAAAATATAAAGAACTTACCAACTCGACAGCCCAAAAAACTCAAATAATCCAGTTAAGAAATGGGCAAAAGACATGAATAAACACTTTCCCAAAGAAGATTCCAGATGGCAAAGAGACACATGAAAAAATGCTCAACATCATTCATCATCAGGGAACTACAAGTCAAAACTACAGTGAGATAACACCTCACACCAGTCAGAATAGTTAACTTAATTTTTTTAAAAAAAATCACTTTATAGCTCAAGATTTTTAATATTTCTAGTTCTGTAATATAACAACAATAGAAAATCCATGTAGTATTGCTTATAGTTCATTGTCATAAAATATCACAGTTGCTGATAAGGATAATTACTGGAATAGTTCTGCATTTGTACTTTACATCTCATTTTGAAGAAATAAGACCACTGTCTTGAGAGCAAAAGGTAATTTATGTGACAGAATATTACCATTAAAAATATAATGTTTTACAATGGTTATTACACGTTAGATTACTTGACTAAAACTGACTTTGAAGAGTGGTAAAAAAAAAAAAAAACATTTAAATCCTTTAAGTGAGATGCAGTTATCTTCAGTTTGAAAATATAAATTGTTCAGTTTAAAGGTTATTGTCAATTTTTTTGTTGTTCTGTTGTGATTTAAGTTACACCTCTTGTAAACTCTGGATTATCAGTCTGTATAAATATAACCCCTCTCCTAAATACTCTCTAGGAATGGAAATGGATATTGTGTCCAGTACCTAGGCATGCTTATATAGCTTTTCCCTTTTAATTGTTTCTAAATTCTGCCTAATTACTTGACCAGTAAGCAATAATTGTTTGGGTTTTGGAGACTTGATAAGTTAATTATTCTCAGCAGAATGGCTGTCTTCCTATCAAGAAAAGTTTACTTCTTGTGGTAGTCATTCTTACCATGTTCCTAGCGTAGTAATGGCATGTTATAAAACATTTGAAACCATCCATGGTCAAAAAGAAACTAGAGTAATGAGTTGAATAGTTACTTGGGGTTAATAGTTGCATATTAGGTTATGTCCCTTGACATCAAAATACTAGATTTGTTTTTCTTTGTGTCCTATAAGTGTCACATTATAACATATTTCTTAACACATTTTAATAATTAATATGTTCCATCAGTGTTACTGTATCATTATTTGAATTAGCACTATTAATTTCTTTGATGGAAATATGCAATGTTTACTTCTTCAGTGGTATAATCAATATATTCCTGACCTATATTGTTTTTCTTTTTATTGTCTAAGTTTTAGTTTACTGTGGTAGGCAAAAACTAATTTGTAAATTTTAAAAAAGATACATTTAGGACTACAAAGCAGGTGAAAAACTAGCATGCTTTTGGCATATGTCAGATTTGGTTTTCATTTATCTCAATACAATGTTTTCTTCATATATCTAAAAGTCATTTAAATGTTTACTGCTTATAGATAAAAGCTAGAGACCTGTTAAGAATTTTATTAATAGTATATTCCTATATAAAAGTCAGACTTTTCATTATTCTTATTTTTTAAAATAGAATATTCTCTTTCTCTATTTCAAAGGGGCCACAAGGAAAACCAGGCCTTGCGGGACTTCCTGGAGCTGATGGCCCTCCTGTAAGTAATAGTTACTTGTCATTAAAATTTCTATAAATTATCTTCAAAAATAGATTTTACATGTATTTTAGAAGTACATTTTCTGAAGTCAGTGATAAAAACAAATTAAACCAGTAATGAAACACTGATCCCTCTAAAATACCATTTCATAATGTCACATCCATATTACAAAATCTTTAAGGATCATTCAGTAGTCCTTGGATAAACTCATTCTAGTAGTCTGATGCCAGAATCTCAAGATTGTCCTACTTCCTCATGAACCATCAGTTCCAGGCAAATAGATCTACTCCCTTTTTTTTTTTTTTAAAGATTTTATTTATTTACTTGACAGATAGAGACCACAAGTAGGCAGAGAGGCAGGCAGAGAAAGAGGAGGAAGCGGGCTCCCCGCTGAGCAGAGAGCCCGATGGGGGGCTCGATCCCAGAACCCTGAGATCATGACCTGAGCCGAAGGCAGAGGCTTAACCCACTGAGCCACCCAGGCGCCCCCTACTCCCTTTTCTGTCAGTATGCCCGAAATGTCTTTATTGGTATACATTTCCTGTGGTCTTCTTTTTTTTTTTTTTTTCCCCGTAGAAAGCACTTTCCCATTCTCTCTCAAAGTCCATGTTTCCTGAGGGGCCAGGAGTAATTTCTCACCATTTGTAAATTTCCTTAACCATCTTCCATGAAAATTCCCCAACCTTCAGAGATTTCTATATGGTAGAAATTATACCATATAGCAATGGTATATGGTTTGAAACATTGCTACCATATAGCAATGTTTACTGTACCCCAATGCATAATAATAAAAATGTATAATTATATAATATCTGTAACTGATTTCCTTTAAAGATTTTATTTATTTATTTGTTTGTTTGTTTGAGAGAGAAAGAAATAGTGACAGAGACACTGAGAGAGCACAAGCGGTAGGAGAGAGAGAATCAGGCTCCCCACTGAGTAGGGAGCCAGACACAGGTCTGGATCCCAGGACCCTGGGATCATGACCTGAGCCAAAGGCAGACGTTCACCTGACTGAGCCACATCAGCGCCCCTGAAATTGTTATTTTTAAAAATTTGTTATTTACACTTATTTTTTTCTCCTCAAACTACTTATATTTTTAGCTAGGATCCAAAATTTTTACTGGATATAATTGTGATGGAGTTAAACATTTTTGTTTACTGACTCTCAATAATTTTATTATTAATACTTTCAGTATTTGTGACCTTGCTATATTTTCTAATGTCCCATTCATATGCCTTAGCTGCCTTTTGAAGATGCATGTTTGATTATTTGATCAATATGCAAAATAGAAGTTATATTGAAATAAGTGCCTTTATGTAAGAACTAATTGATACTGGGGTTGAATTGTTAATGAACATTCTGTATTGTTTCATGTACTTTTTCCAGACTCTCAGATACATTATGTAGTTGGTGAAACATATCCATGAAATATAACCTTGTTATGTTTCCTTCAAAATGCTACAATTTCCAATGTCATTTAAAGCCATATGCCCTGATGCAAAAGGTTCAGTATCTTTTGAAACATTAGATTAGAAAAAAAAGGAAAAACTTCATAATGTTATAGACTATCATTAATATTGAATCTTACCAGTATTATGTTTTACTAAATATAGGGTCATCCTGGAAAAGAAGGCCAGTCTGGAGAAAAGGGTGCTCTGGTATGTTACAAAGTATCCATGTAAATGCTCTGTCACCTTATGTCTAAGAGAAAATGCCTTACTTTGGTCATCTCTACCAACAGTAGAAAAATGCCATATTCTTATAGATTATTTGGTATTGTAGTGTGTGAATGAGTAGCACTTTCAGTGTATTATATATTTAAATAACAATGGGTATTTTTTAGGGTCCTCCTGGCCCACAGGGTCCTATTGGCTACCCTGGTCCCCGAGGAGTAAAGGTAAATGTTATTCTTTTTCACACCATTTAATTTCAATATAAAATATTATAATCATTTAATTTTTCTAATTTATTCCATAGGGAGCAGATGGTGTCAGAGGTCTCAAAGGCTCTAAAGGTGAAAAGGTAAAATATAATTTATTTAGGTGATTTTAATTGCCTTATATCTATTAGCGCAAAAATTTAAATTTATTCAACAGATATTTCATTTCCAATATATTAAAGAATTACTTGATACCAGACAATGCAAGCCTGATTTGTCCTGTGTATCCTGGAAACTTCTTTGAAAAAAGATTATACCTTGGGGTGAAGACTAAAGTATAGAACAGAAGCAAAGATATGTCATAGACAGAATTAATCCTGTATCCTTCTTTTCTTACATGTGTTTATCTTTTATAAAACATAGAGTTGTTTTATGAATAAATTAACTACAGGATTTACACAATATCCAGTTGTAAGCACAGCAGAGGAATGTTTATTCCTTTCTTTCTTTGCTAAAATCTCCCAAATTCTTAAGCTGGAATGCAGTACAAAAGTTAGAAGTACCCTAAGTCAATTGGAGGAACAGGAAGTCTTTATACATTATACTGTATGCAAAGCAAAAGTATTAATGGGAAGGAAATAAACATTAAAACTCGGTGGAAGTGGATAAAAGAATGTGGGATTTGTTATAGAGCATTTGTAGTTTGTCTTTGTTTGACAGAAAGAGAGAGACAGCGAGAGAGGGAACACAAGCAGGGGGAGTGGGAGAGGGAGAAGCAGGCTTCCTGATGAGCAGGGAGCCCGAAGTGGGACTCAGTCCCAGGGTCCTGGGATCATGACCTGAGCTGAAGGCAGATGCTTAACGACAGAGCCATCCAGATGCCCCTGTAGTTTGTCTTTGGACAAAGAAACCGAAATTGAGATTTTGTTTTTTACATAGATGCTTAATGTCAGTGTAGATCCCCAAATCCTTCAGTGACTATTTGAAATTAAAATGGCATTACTCACAGTCAGTATTGCTAATGCTTACTACAATATTACATTTAAAAGTTAGAGTTTAAAATAAAATATTTGTAGCTTTGTTGAAAAATTATGAAATATAAATTTGGTTCTAAGGATAACTTTATTCCCATAGGCATAATGTTACAAACACAGACACACACACACACACACACACAAAGCACCTTGTGTGGATTTGACATCAATAAGGAATGGATAACAAGAAAGGATGGATTTCTATCCATTATAATTTATTTTTCTATCCCCAAGCAGGGAGCCCTACTCAGGGATCAATCCCACGACCCCGGGATCATGACCTGAGCCGAAGGCAGACGTTTAACCGATTGAGTCACCCAGGCGCCCCTGGAATTTTTCTTGTTAAGACATTTAAGTATCAGTTCAAATTTGTCTCTGGAATAAGTGTCTAACATTTTTTCAACTTTTTTTTAGGAAACCCAGTGTTTAAAGGAAAGGTGTTTAATTGGGGTGGGAAAGTTGTGAGCTTGGTGGAAAAAGGGGTAGTGGCAGAATGACAGAAGTAAATAAAATTACAGATGATGAGATAATGTGAAGAGAAACAGCCAGGAAAAAGAAAATGTATACTGCTTATGTGTAGAAAAACAACTTGAGATTATTGGTTGTTTTGAATGGTGTATAGTCTCAAAAGCGACAAGTAGATGTAGAGAAAAAGAATTAAAATTTTAAGTTGAGAGTGGAATTTCTGAGTTCCAATGATAGTTTTCATATTCACTGGACTGGTAAGCTGAGGCACATTGTCTCATTTCTCTAGCTCTTATTTGAAATCTGTAAAATGAGAACTTTTTCCTAAAAAAAATCACTCAGGTATTTTTCAGCTATACCTTTTATCTTATCCTTTATTTTATTTACATCTGTTATTTTATCTAATCTGGTTTAGAGAAATTTTATATAAAAGTTAGTGGAAACTTTTTCCTAAGGATGAGTTTTCCCTATTTTCAGACTCTGAAGAATCATTAAATCTTTATGAATTTTAATGCCTATTGTTTATTTTGTCTCCTGAGTACATATTATAATGGACTATCTTTAAAGAGATTAGGAAGTTGAATTTTTTTTTCTTTTTACACATAACAACATTAATTGTTAACTAAAGGCGAAATAGTAAGTACCCTAACTAGGATTAAAATTCTCTGTTGTTCAGATAGATGTGTTCCTTAGAACTTAAGCAACATAATCCAGTGAACCAAATGACATAGATGAATTCCTCTTTTACGCATATTCTAAAACTGTTTCCTTTTTTCTTTTCTGAAGATTAATTTAGACCTAATAGTTTTAGGACTGGAAAACTTAATAACTTGATAGTGTCACTTGTTTTTTAAAAACACCACTTGTTGTAAGGATATACCTAATATTTAAGTCATCTAATTTATTTCTTACTTGCTTCTCTACTTTATTTTCTAATTGTGAATGTATTGAAAACAAAAGTGTCACAGAAACAGCATCTAGTCCACTATGTTCTCTCCTGAAACAAAAATTTCTGCCTGGAAAAATCCCAAAAACTCTTACTGATTTTTTTGACTTAGATTGCAGTGTTCTTTAAACTAAATTTGGCAACTGTGTAATTACCTTTCTCTCTAGGGAGAAGGTAATGAAGACAATAGTCAATAGGAAGTTAAATGGTCATTTTCAGCTTTTAAGCCTCTATTATTGCCCAGTTGCATTCAGTACAGATAGAAATCTACATACACGGCTACTTAAAGCCAGAATGTTGAAAACCTCATGCCTTTGTCTTAAAGGAAACTTCTGTTAGAATTTTTAAGTTTAGGCAAAATACCAGATTGAATCCCTTTTCTAGGTTTAGGTCTCATATATTCATAATTATTTGACATTTTATGAACCTTAACACACCTTGCTAAACACACATTAAGGTGTGTTCATTTAGTATATGTCCATTTAGTTAATGTTTATTAAATATCATGGTTATAAAGGGTCAAAAATGTACTAGGCACAGGAGATGTAGAGGCTAATTAGACAGAAATCTTTATTTCTACCATTTAGTAAAAGAAAGAACTATGATCTACTAAGTGCAGAATGGCATGTTGTTAAAATAGTAAATGCTCAGAGGGAGCCCACAGGATAGAGGGATTAATTTTAGGGTTGGGGTTGGGTAGAGATTGAAGCCATGAGAAATTTCATAGCAGAATTATGAACTGAATCTTGAAAGAAGAGTAAAGGTAAACAGAGGTAGACAGAGGAGATAAAGGATTTGGAGGTGTGTATATGATAATGGCCACCAATGCAAGAATTACAAATGGAGGAGCGCTTGGGCTCAGTCCATTAAATGTCTCCCTGTCAGCACATGTCGTGATTTCAGGATCCTGAGATCCAGCCCTGTGTGTGGCTCCTTCTTCGGTGAGGAGTCTGCTTCTGTCTCTGTCCCCCTCTCTCAAATAAATAAATAAAATCTAAAAAAAAAAAAAAGAATTACAAATGGAAATATAGGTAATTCAGTTTTTTCTAGTACTCAATGCCAGGGTGTTGGGTGGGGGTGAAAGGGACATTCAAGACCAAAGATAAGACTGCCAAAATGAGCAAACAAGGGTAGATCATGGTTAGGAGGGAGCGAGGTTGGCAGTTTATATTCATTATTAGCCATTTGGAACCATTAAGATGCTTTAAACTAAAAATTGATGTGATCAATTTTGTTTTTTTAAAGACTTCGTTTGGCAGCAGGATGTGGAAGTAAATGTGCCAATCTTGCTATCTCTGTTCACATACTCGACCTGACATGTCCTTTCCCCAACTCTTCAAGTCACATCATATTCTAATTCCTAATTAAAATGCTAACTTCCCTGTCAAACCTTCTTCAGTTAACTTCTTGCCTCACTCCGAACACTGGAACCGCCACCACCACCACCACCACCACCATCATCATCATCATTTCTTTCTTCTCTGAACACCATTCTACTCCATTTGTACCAAAATCAATGCAAATGTTATACCTTCAGTTTTTATTGTTAAAACAAAAATCTCAGAATACTCCGTAGTACTCTGAACAGAGTAATGCTCAATTAATGCTATTGAAAAATTGAATGGTTATTCCTTAGCAATTTATTTTTTATTTAATTTTCTTGAAATTAAGAGACAGCCAAGTTTGTTCATAAAGCTTAGTTTTAAAAGTCTAGATTTCACTAAGCATGGTATGAAATAATGCCAGAGTCAAAAATATCTGCTCTCTTTAATTAAAGAAGGCCTAATTTTCAGTATTACTAGTCTGTTGTGATAATGAGCATTCTCGGTGTACATGTAAAAGATAATAACGGTTTGCTTATTCTTTATCTGAAAAGAGATTGTAATATAGAACACAAGTTGAGCTAGAAGGCCCTTATCTAAAGGACATGATACAAAATGCATGATATAATATTCTTTGGTATGAATTATTAAATTTAAAGGTAAAGACATTTTATTTGGTAGTCAAATGTTCTTGTATTCCAAAGTTAAAATGATAATTTTTAAATTATTTAAATATTTACTCTTTCTTTGTTCAAATGGCATAAAATATATGCTGTTATAAAGAGAATGGTTATTTTTCCCATAAGATAAAGAAGATTTAGTGGACACATTTGAGAAAATTTTCCTAGAGTAACTTAGAAACAATAGATGTAACAATAGAAAATGAGAGGATATGGGTGATAAAGGTTAGAATAGGCAGAAGAAGTTTCACAACATGATTCACATTTCTCGGAAAAATTTTCCCTAAATTATCATTGTTCATATCTTATATAGCCATGTTTTAGAGTCATTCAAAAAAAATCATTCAGCACCTGTCTTATTACTTTTATTTTTAGGGTGAAGATGGTTTTCCAGGATTCAAAGGTGACATGGGTCTTAAAGGTGATAGAGTAAGTAAGAAGAAAATTCATACCAGAACATACACTTACATGTGTACGTATGTGTGCTGTGTGTATGTATAATCTTATATTTAAATATAGCAAGCACAGGATAAATAAAGATATTCATATTATCTGAGACTTTGCTTCTTTGGTTTTATATGAAAATTAGACATGTTAGTTTTTGTGGAGGCAATATAGTTTTTCAGATATTATATTAAATTTTCGTGTGTACTGTAGCCTATACACATGTGTGTATCTAAAGTTGAGTAGTATAGTTTATAGATTTTTTCCTAAATTGATGCTCAAATTGCTTAAAAGGTATAGATTAATAGATTTCTTCTAAATTTTGTAGTGAGTATGTTGCTTGGAAACCATATATCTGCAACTTTCTTGAACTTCCATTATTAGTGATCTTGAATTTTTCTTTGAAAAAGTGGTATACTTTTTTTCTGGTAATGAGTGTCTAGAAAACAAACAAAAATCTGAGTTCCCCAAAGTAAACTAAGCTGTGTTTTATTGGGAAGAATTATTTTATATATAACACAATAATACCTAATATCAAAGAAGCATACTGCAGAATATTTGTGTTTCTCTAAAAAGTGTGTAACACCTGTTTCCAGAATGGGGGTAATAACTTACACATTTCAAGGTGAAAACCAAAGTCTAAAATGGAGACATTTTTCTTGTGTTCCAAACAGTGATTTCTAAAATTGCTATTGTCAGAAAGGAAAATTACTTTTTCCTCCTAACCTGCTAGGTTCTTAGGCTGGGGCCCTGTAAAATTAGATTGACAAAAGACAGATTAACAAGAGAACAACAAACAGAAGGTTTCTAACATGTGCCTCATGCTTACACACGGGAGCACTCCATGATAATTAACTCAAAGAGGTGGTTAGAATTGGGGCTTATCTGGCATTTTGGCAAAGGACGATTACATTTTTAGAGACATTACAAGGAAAAGGACTTTGAGTTTGTAGGACTGCAAATTGTAGGAAGGTAGATATATGGAAAAGCAATTAGGTAAAGGCTAATTAATAGAATTTGTCATATAGACTCCTCTGGTGTCTAGCAGTTTCTAGTGATTAACTTTTGTCCTTTGTTGTAGAGTGGGGAGGGATAGCTCCTTCGCAAATTTGTATCTTGCTTTTAGCATCTTATCTTGCTTCTGCTTCTTCTCAATTGCCTTCAACTCAAAATAATCTTCATGCCCAAGTGGCATATTTTGGGGTTGATTATTCTGCCATCCTCCACAATCTAACCGTGGTTTTTATTTTTTCTTTCTTTCTGCAACACAGATGTATTAAAATTACTTTACTATGAAACATGGTAACACTGGACATCTGTAGGTTTTCAAATGTCAGACTATATTAAGTTGTTTACTTACTAATGAAAAGAGTGATGAAATCAAAGATTTTCATGCCTCTTTGTCCTAAATAAAAAATGAGTCAACAAATGAGGAGTTGGAATATATGACTTTTTGATACACTATAATCTCTATTATTCAGTCTCCAATGTATTTTAAATTATAAGAATGTTCCTTTGTGTTTCAGGGAGAAGTTGGTCAAGTAGGTCCAAGAGGAGAAGATGGCCCCGAAGGACCCAAAGGTCGAGCAGGTCCAACTGGAGACCCTGGTCCTTCTGGTCAAGCAGGAGAAAAGGTCAGTGAACAACTTTAAATTCCCAGGTCTCTTGGAGATGATGTTTCATTGTCATTTAAAAATATTTTTAGTCATGTCAGAAATCTAGAGGATTCTATGATATTTCAAGCATTATCCATATACTGTTAGGAGTATAACCATGAAATGGCTCCATTATCCTTTTTCACTCTCCCTTGTTGCCCATCCCCTCTGTTCTCCTTGGCCATGTAGAATCAGCAGCAATTCAAGCTCTTCCACATTAGAGGCTAAGAATTTGAGTTTGATTAACAAAGGATCAAAAAAGTCAATGAAAGATGAGCAGCTTATGGTTTTGGAAGAAGTAGAATCATCTTTGCTCCTCAAGCCAAAATGTACACTTTCTATTTTTTTCACATAAACATGCATTTCACAGAGCAAGTGTTTTTAAAAAATGCTGTTGTCCAAGCCCAATTTCAGAAGACTTTAATTTTAGTCTGAGGTTAACATAAGCATTGCTATGTTTTAAAACATCCCCAGATAATGCTAATACTCATTGGTTTCATAGACATTGTGCTATACGTAATATATCAAAAAATATTTTCAACCATTACATTTATATTTACATTTAATATTACACAACATTGAAATTATGCCTTCATAGAGTATTTAGTGATGTGAACACCTTATAAATGTAACTATGAAGTTAAATTAAGAAAGAACAAGAAATGTCTGTGACAAGTGTTATCCTATTGCATACACTAAAGGAAAATATAAATAATAATTATTTTTTGGTGATGTAATTCAGATGATTTCCTTTCTTATAATATGTAGATCTACTTTCCAAATTTTCTGTATTGAGCCCTCCATTATTCTATAAAATACCGAAATTCCATGTCACTTGAGAAAATTTTAATTTCCCTTGCCATCATGTCTCAGAAGAAAAATGTATGAGAAAAAATGTATGAAGAAAAAATTATTCACACACTGTGATTAGAAAAGTAAGAAAACATTTCCTCATGTCATTAGGACTCCTGATGTAGTGGTTCTTCTACAGTTTCACCCTCCCAACTGCCAACTATGAACTGTTGCATAATGTTATTGAGTTTAGGCAGGGGAAGGAAACAGTGGACAAAAATAAGGGCTTACAAGGCCCGATGACCCTTCCACTTCAAATACTCCCGTGCCAATAGCTGTAGATTATTCTGAACCTTCCTCTCATCCTTGCTCTACTTTATTCTGTTTAAATGATTCTACCATCTCTTCAGAAGCACCAGGACTTTATCCCACAGTTCTTCATTTTCAGTATTTCATTATTATTTTCCCTTTATTGAAGTTGCCTATCACCATATTGAAAACACAAACAAATTTTCTGTCTGGATTTATTTTGAAATGACTCTAAAGTGAATAAGAGTTTATATTATAATACAGTAATTAACATAGAACACAAAGGCTTTGTGATCGTAATAAGAGAATTTCATTAACCTTGAAATCAGTGACGTAAAACAGATATGATAACTTAATATATCCAAAGGGACATCATTATAAGCAAGATTCCTAGGGCTTGTTTGCATATTTTCCATCTGAAGTCTGCTTACCTATGCAATGTTGATCTTGAATCAGACAACTCTTTAGTTCAATCTCTAATAACGGTCATAAACTATATTCCTGTTTTCTTGCCTTGATTTATCTAGTAAAATATTTATTGTTTATAAAGTTACTGTTCATCTTTTACCATTATATGTAGTTATCTGGATTTTTGTTTTTGTTCTTATTTTGTTTAAATATATATTGGAAATAATGATACTCTGTGCTTACTAATGTCTAAGAATTTGGTAAATAATATTTTATATATGAAAAATCTTGAGGAAAATAAATCACAGTAAAATTCCACAAACATATTTGATTCAAGTCATTCAATTTAATTTAACTTTCTCTCTGCCTGTATTTTGAAATTAATGCTTTGTTCTAGGAGCAATTTTCTTAGTATAACGCTTTAAACCTCTTGGTATTTGTTACACCTCTTTGGACTTTGCTGTAATTCACCATTTGTTTTAGCACTTTTAGATTGAAAGGCAATATTGCACTGGAACAAAATTTTGGCTCATTTAAGTCCTCACCGGCACGAATTAATGCTCCACAAAAGTCATCATTATTTAGCTGTAATTTGCAACATTGGATATATCTATTAACTCAGATTTATCCAGAATTAGGTCAGAATTTCTTGTATAGTTATTTAAACTACTCAGTGAGATATAGTTAAATAACTCATGATTGCTTGCTTTATATTTACAATGAGAAATGAAATAATTTTATCAAAAAGATTCACTTTAATTGAAATGATAAAATCTAAATGTAGTTCTAACTACATCAATAATATTAAATAGTTTTAATGTTGAAAAACTTAGGCGTTTTCTTTATTCCTGCTTAAGAGTTCAGAAAGAGTCCTAGAGTTCTCTTTAGCTTAGGGCTCTGTGTCCCCAAAGAAGGCACAGTCACTTACACAGAAGTTAAGTTAGCAAACATTATAGAATTAGAAATATGTCCAAAGCAATTTTTCCCTATTCAAATGAGGAAATATAATGTAAGTAAAGTATGGTGAAAACTTGCAAATCTTCCTTTTTGGTATTTATATATGTGGTTCTGTCTTTTAGAAAAATATCTAAACTCATCATTGGAACTCAATTCAACTTAGAATTTTTATTTGTCATTATAATTTTTTTTAACTTTAGGGAAAACTCGGTGTTCCAGGATTACCAGGATATCCAGGGAGACAAGGTCCAAAGGTAAAACAATTAGCTTGATTTTTTCTACATTTGTAGAAATTAATCACACATAATTACCTTTCAGTTTGTAACCTAAAGATGATAAATCCTTTAAATATAATTTCATAAGGGAAAGACATGGGGTATGTGGGTACCTGGTGTTCAGGGAGCTCAGGAGCCTACGTGATTATGGATTGGAGGATTTTAGCATGCAGGGTCATGAAAGGAAAGCATAGTCAGTTACTTCCTTGTAATTAGAATAAGGACTATTCCAGGGTGACATCCTAGTATATCTAAAAGTTATAATGGGGATGATAGGTGATAGATAATAGCTTTTGATTTCATTTCTAGTACCCTAAGGGTTGGAATTTCCACTTGCAGCTTTAAAAAAAAAAAAGAATTGCAGTACATGTTTCTTCATCTTTATTTTGCCTCATTTTCACAGTATTTGTTTCCTAGGGCTACTGTAACAAATCTCTACAGGCTTCGTGACTTAAAACAATGGCGATTTGGTCTCTTACAGTTCCTGAGACCAGAAGCCTAAAGTCAAGGTGTCAGCAGGGTCCCCAGCCCCTCCAAAAGCTCTAGGGGAGAGTCTGTCTTTACCTCTTCTAGTTTCTGGTAGCCCAGAGCGGTCCTTGGTTTGTGTCGGCATATCTGTAAGCTCTACTGCCCTCACATAGCCTTTTTTTTTTCTCTATGTCTTTTCTTCTGTCTCTTATAAAGACACTTGTCTTTATACTTAGGGACCACCTGGATAATCCAGGATGATCTCATTTCAAGATCCTTCACTTCACTTAATTTACACCTATGAAGACCTCTTTTCCAAATAAGGCAACATTCAAGTCCCAGATATTTGAATATTGGATATATTGATTTGAGGCCACCATTCAATCTATTACAGAACTCAAGTGCTACTTTTAACTATTTGAAATATACATATTTTAAGCATAAAGATGGATGGTTTTAAAAATATGTTTACTTTGGTGTACTACTTTTCCTCAAGCTAATCCTAAAACTTGTCAAGGCTGCACTTCATATTGACTAGTTAATTAAAGTGGTTAAATAAATTAATACATACATTTTGGTTACTACTATTAAGATGGGTATGTGCCCATGAGATTATCTACCTATCTATCTATCATCTATCTATTTATCTCTCTCTCTCTCTCTCTATTTCCTTTTCCTCTCTCTGTTTGACCCATTCATGCTTGACAGGTATAGTACATGAGGATAAATCCTATTTATATAATAATCCCTAAACATATTTATTAATAAGTTTCACAGATAATCAGTGGGAAACCAGAATGTCCTTCCTCTTTACAAATGTGAACTGCATAATATTTGTGTTTGCTCATTGTCATGTGACGACAATATATTAGGCTTGCTGTGTGTGTGGCTTTGTTTTATAATTTTTTCGTTCGGTTTCTAGAAAATATTCATTTCCTTGTACAGTAAGAAGTAAACATATGCTTGAGCTCTTCTAAAATGAGATTCAATTCATTTGTGATTTAAGAATAACAGGAGCATCATTTAAAGGTTTCTAGGTACATTTAGAACACTGATTAGTAAGTTTCACCTTTTAAATATTGTCTCTAATACACTGCTCTGTTTTCTAGCTTCTTTCCTCTCAAATGTCAAGCATTTTCAAAAGTATTATGTAGAAAAAGACATTTCCTGCAAACCCCACAACCTTAACCTATTCCTTAGATTGCTTGAAGAGTTCTTGATCTAATTACCACGTTGAACTGCATTTGTGGTGTTTTGATTTAAAAACAGAAAACTGTCAAATTACTTGAATGAACACAATATTCCTTTATTTGACATTCTTATTTTCTTCTGTTTTCTTTCCTAAGACAATACTCTGTTCAATATTCTTTGAGTTATTTTTATTAACAAAATGCAAGAGAATAACTGGAGAGAAATGTTTCTTCCTAGAGGAATCAAATATTTTTCTTTACTCTTTAGCCAAAATGTCTGAAACTTTGGTTTTTTTATTTTTTTAATATTATTTTTTCGCTATAACAACTTTCTTCTGATCAAAAATGATTTATGTTTCTGGGTCCCAAAACAAAAAATAATGGTGTCATTAAAGATCAACGATAGCTTTACATTTTTTTCCTATGTGGAAACTAATGAATTTTGAATAGATTTAAATCTGTATTGCACTAAAAGTGAAATTTGGCTGCTAATCTCTTTTAGGCAATTTGAGGACTATAGACAATGTAACTTATTTGATAACTTTCTAGCAATATAAATCACAATGGGTATTTGAAAGTTGCACCTCTGTAAATACTATAAAATGATAGTTACTTCAAAAAGTAAAATCTATTTTAACGTAGGATTCTTTATATTTAAAACAGCATTCAAATAATTTTGAAAGTTTCACAGTTGGTGGGCCAATTTCATCATTAACTTTTGACTTTTGGGCATTTGTTTGCTGTTTGTTCTTTTCATTTTAAAGCATTATAGTGCCTTTTCATGGAAATTGTATACTTTGGTGGTAACCCCTTATGTGAGAAAAGAGGAACAATATGCCCATATATTATAAACTGTTTAGTTGGTGGTTTGGGCATTTTGGTTCTTTTCCTATAAGTTGCTTAGAACAGAAACTGTGTAAGAAAATAAATTTATTAAAAATAAAATTGATGCTTAGAGCAATTTGTTTTGAGTCTCTATAAATATGATTAGTTATCTATTCTACTCAAGACAGAAATGAGTATTTGTTCTCAAATAAAATCTGATAGATTATTTCCATATTGGATTATAGTCATTTGTCAAGTTCTTAAGAGTAGTCACACAGTAATGCTCTACCAGATCTAACTTTCTGAAAATCCATAGAGAAAGAGCAATGGCTTTGAAAGCCCTTTTAAAAATGTAATTTGCAGACATTATTTCCCCGTTATGTGAACATTACATGTCCTAACAATTGCCCTAGGTGAATCACATAGTAATCTCTATAGACATGAATTAGAATATATTGGGAAATGGGTCATAAGAAGAAGGTTAGCAGTGAGTACTAGGGGTTATTGTTTTGATCATCAGCTCCCATAAGCCTTCACATACGATTTTCCTGACTTGTGGAGGAAATACAATTGGTATCTGTTGTATATATCACCCGGAGAAATGGTTTAAAATGCAGGTTCCTGGATCCTACTGCCAGAGAGATAGATCCTGATAGTATGGAATCACTCTGGACTATTCTGTTATGGAGGGGCCACATGTCTCTTGGAGAAATATTACTTTAGGAGTAATTCAATCCAAATGAATGGAAGGATAAAAAAGCAGGGAATGGATTCAAGTCAAAGAAGGCTTTGTTACATCTCCCTTAACATGTGGGGAAGTGTCTACTACTCTTTGCTAGATACTTTACATGTTATTGCATTTAATTTGTGTAGTGGTCTGAATAGGAAAAGTGAGTATTTGGAAGCCCTCTCACCCTTTCCAGAGTCTCATAGTTAGCAAGTTGAGGAGAAAGGATCTGACCCTTAATCTGTTCCATTTCATGATTCAGTGATGGGGCAAACCAATCACAGTCATGTTCAAAGGAATCTCTGAACAGATGAAAATCTGGACATAGGCACTAGGCGAAATGGGAGAATTATATTCCATCTGTAAAATGTCGGTTTGTGGATGAAATGACATGATGCCTTTACTGTGCTTATTACATCTCTAAACAACCAGTATTTATTGTTATCTACTATTATCATTTTTATACCTTGCCTTCCTTTATCTTAACCTCCCACAAATTCAAAGTGCCTATGAGATGTGGGTAAGTGCCCTCGTTTTGCATGATAAAAGACTATGCTCAAAAAGGATAAGTAATGTACCCAGCTTACGTAGGTGAATGTATGATAAACATAAGTCTTAAAGTTATGTCTTTGGAATTCCAAAAACAGGATTTTAATGCTAGGCTTCCTGACTTAGACTCTCAGCTAGATCTAACCACAGTCAAACATCAAACGGAAAAGGTGGAAGAAGATTGTTAGTCTTTATGATTTTATTTAGTTCTAAAGGTATAAAAATAAACTAAAAAGTGATAAGTATGCAAATACAATAATGTTAATTCAGGAAAACTTTTATAAAAATCCTATTTTAACATCTAATTACTCAGGCTGATGATATAGAATTGTAAGTCAAAATTATTCTATCTAAAATGTCCTTTAATTGCTGTTTTCTAATATGAGAAATGATACTGAATAATTATTTTAAAGTTAAAAACTAAAATTTTTTTATCAGTTCATGCTTTCAGTGCTTCTAGGATCTCAGATGTCACTGTAAGTTCATTTTCAAATAGATTCATAGAAGTTGTACAGTATCTTAAAATTCTGTGTCTGATTTGAATATTACCAGCTTGTGAGACTCAGTGTGTTCCAAGAGGTTTGCAGCCTATGGCTAAAAATGTTAGTTACCATGCTCATTGTTTCTTGCTTTTACTTTTGTAGGGTTCCACTGGATTTCCTGGGTTTCCAGGTGCCAATGGAGAGAAAGGTGCACGGGTATGGTATATAAGCATATTCCCTTAAACTGTGGAATTTAATGTTCTCGCATGAGTACCTATCACTCGGCACTTGACTCACAGTGGACTGTGATTTGCTCCATACTGAAACTGTTTAAACTGTCTTTGGCAGGGTGTCGCTGGCAAACCAGGCCCTCGGGGTCAGCGTGGTCCAACGGTGGGTGCCTTGATTTAAAAATCATGCTTTTCATTTTTCAGTCTGGATTTAATTTTCCAAGATAATTCTCTTCGAAAATACAAACTGGTCCTCTGCTTTTGGATGTACTTGGCACTGGATCAGTTTTCATCTTTTGCTCTCCCGTGCAGGGTCCTCGAGGTTCCAGAGGCGCGAGAGGTCCCACTGGGAAACCTGGCCCAAAGGTATTCTGGGTACTCCTTCCATTCGGGTTTGTTCTCCGTTCCTCTTCCAGAGGACGAAAGCTAGGAGAAGTAATCAAAACTGATTTTTCTTTTCTTTTCTTTTCTTTTTTTTTTTTTTTTGTTGTTGTTGTTGCTGCTAGGGCACTTCAGGTGGTGATGGCCCTCCAGGCCCTCCTGGTGAAAGAGTAAGTATGACACAGTAGCATAATATAAAATTAATATTAATATTTTGCAAGTGTTTACATTTCTGGGAAAAGGTACTAGTGTCTGCAAATAGATGGGCACAGTGATTTGCAAAATCTAGTCAGAGTTTAAAAATTCCTATATTTTTCATTGACTTCTTTTTAAGAAAAGCAGAATCAGTTATGTGCTACTAATTTTGTTATCTAAATGAGAGTAATATTGCCCTATGATGTCACTTTTAAACTCAAGCCAAAACAATTTTTTTTAAATATCTGCATAACACTTGTGCCTTCTCCTTCACTCCCCTTGCTTTCCTTATTGATATTCATTTTGTCCATAGCGCTAGAAGCAGCATCATGCTGGTAAAATGCAAGCTCCCAGTAGCCATTAAGTCACAATCGATACACATTCAAATCAAGATAAAACATCTATTCCAGTAAATAGAAAAACTATTTAGTAAATTGATTTTCAATTGATATAAAATAAAGCTAAATATACATGAGTAGGCATGCCCTTTATTTGTTTTCTTTTGGCAAAATACAGCATTTTTGTAGCCAGAGTTTTTGAAAGCTATCTTCTTGAAAGAATTTTAAATATTAATTCTGTGTCACTTCTAAAGAAATTAGATCACAGACATGTACCCCTGGGGATAAAAATTTGTTTATAAAAAATAAAAATTAAAAAAAAAAAAAAGAAATTAGATTCACTTCCTCATATTCTATAGCAATGTTCGGGATTATGCAGTCATAGTGATATATTTTTGTATATTATTGTTTGAAATTTGTAATAGGTGTTTCACAAAAAGAAAAACAGAAACACCTTGTGATATTTATACAAAGAAAACTGAGAATAAGTAATTTTGGGGGGGACGAAGTTTCTGTTTGTAACAGAAGTGTCAGTAGGTAAGACACAAGAATAAACATTTAATTACGGTTGTTTCAAGGCTTTAGTTCATATTTAATTTAATTAAACTTCTACTAAATGTTTCTGACTGTTGATGAACTATTCCCAAACTGAATCAGTTCTGTATGTTTTGAGTTCATAAATACTATATACATTTGAAAAATTTTATGGCCAAAGTCATCTTAATAAGAAGATGTAGTTTAGTTAAAATGGCTAAATCATTAAATGGAATAGAATTATTTCATAAATTATAGCAAATTTTTATGCTCATATCTTGCTTATGCAGTCCAAAATATCACTATCAACCATATGTATTTACAATTTTGTAACAAAACACTGTGGCCCAACAGCCTGATTTTTAAAAAATTAATATATTCGATAGAAATAGAGACAGAGAGAGAGGGAACACAAGCAGCGGGAGTGGGAGAGGGAGAAGCAGACTCCCTGCTGAGCAGAGATCCTGACATGGGGCTTGATTCCAGGACCCTGGGATCATGACCTGAGCCGAAGGCAGACGCTTAACTACTGAGCCACCCAGGCACCACCCAACAGCATGATTATTTGTAATTGTAAAAATACTTTGAGAATAAGAAAAGTATATTTTGAGGATGAAAGTAAAGGTTAGTATAAAAAAATTTAAGCTGGTAACCATTTTCTATAGCATTCATACATTTTAAATATACAGAACATATTTCCTGTGTTCTGTGTAGTTGATGAAACATTTTATCCCTAATATATCCTAATTTTCTGCAAAGGATTTTACCTGTCATAAACTATTTAGTTATGTCTTAGGCGTAGTTGATAAATGATAGAAATAAAACCATTAAAATATATGACTTGGGAAGTTTAGGGAGAGAGTTTTGTAGTACCTCGAAACTAGACTAGAAACAGAAATACCTATTTTTGCCCATGACTTCTTTAACAATATATTTGTTTATAAATATACATAGTATTATATGTACATATTATATACATGGCTTAGGATATTTTACATATATAGGAATATATACACACATACACACACTCATTAGGATATTCTGCAATTTAATATAATTTCTCATACTCATGATTTGCAGATCATGGATGTCTGTTATTAAAGATTTAGCTCATAGCTTTTATTTGGGTCTAGATCACCAAATTAATAAGCAAAAGCAAAACAAAGAAAAGAACTAAGAAACTCAATTTTTACATAAATAACAGAATAGTTTGGGTTTAAGCATGTCCCTTGCAATATTTAGGACATATTAAAATTATTCCTTATTTATCCAAAATTCAAATTTCACTGACACTAAGTATTTTATCTGGCAATCCTGACTGAGTTCCAATAGTATCTTTACACTGAGTATGTATTTTCCACTTCAACTGGAAACTATTTTGATTGATACAGACAGAATATATAAATACTTTTTGTGGAATTTTATAAAGACTCACTTTCTCTTTATATTCTCGAGAGAAGTGAGTTTTGAAAGCTTTTTCATTAAAAAAATTTAAATTCAAAATCAAATTTTATTTGAAAAGGAACCAAAATATAGAAAGCAAAGAAATGACATTTTAAGAAATTAGAAAAATTGAGCTTGCTACATGACCTAAAAAAAAAACTTTTAAAATTTTGTATTTAAAATAAAATTTTGTTTATAATATTCTTAAGTTATTATGATAGATACTGAAGAATGATAGTTTTGTACTTTAATAAGAATACCAAAATCTGTGAGTCCCAAAGGTTGCCCAGCGTTTGGGTCAACACACTGATATCTATTTATTTAATGACATATCTAAATTTGAAGTTTCTGGGCGCCTGGGTGGCTCAGGTGGTTGGGCAACTGTCTTCAGCTCAGGTCATGATCCTGGACTTCCAGGATGGAGTCCCAAATCGGGCTCCCAGCTCCTTGGGGAGTCCGCTTCTCCCTCTGACCTTCTCCTCTCTCATGCTCTCTCTCGCTCATTCTCTCTCAAATAAATAAATAAAGTCTTTAAAACTAACTAACTAAATAAATAAATAAATTTGAAGTTTCTTTTTTATTTTAAGAGGAGATGCTGGTAATGAGAATAATTTGTGATGATTTCTGAACTAGTGTTGGCTTGAAAATGATAATATTTCCCTTGGAAAAGCTAAACTGATAAATTGAAAAGAATAAATTCTATTAAAGACTAATTTTAGTGAACTTTATTTTTTATTTAAATATAAATAAATCCTATTCTAGTTGAGTTAATTAAGTCTTATTTATATTTTCTTCCATTTCATATATATTTATTTTAGGAATATAATTATTATGTTCTGGGAACAGAAAGGATTATTTTAGCAATTATTTTGCTGTCTCTATAGTAAGGTTTACTTTCTGCATTTTAAAGATGTGTAAATATGAGTGTTGAATAATATAGTTAATTAAGCATCAAGTACAATATTATAAATGTATATTTTAATTGAATGTTAATGGGAATAATGATACAATATGTTTTTATCTTGTCTACAAAGAAGTTTATATGTGAGTAAAAGGAGATATTGACATTTTCAGAAAATAAATTTTAAATATAGAAATGAGTTAAAGGTCTTTCTGAATTAGCCACTTGTTTCTTTCTTTTAGTTTTATTTGACTGGAGTCAGAACATTCATAGAGTCAATTTTAAAAATAACTGTTTGGGGGAGGGCTATGGAATTGAAATACTCTCTGTTTGGGGATGTTTCCAACCAATGTTAAAAGTCCAGCAAACCATGAGATACTGTGGACTCTGAGAAACAAACTGAGGGTTTTGGAGGGGAATGGGGTGGGGAGTTGGGTGAGTTTGGTGGTGGGTATTATGGAGGGTATGTATTGCATGGAACACTGGGTGTGGTGCATAAACAATGAATTTTGGAACACTGAAAAGAAATAAAATAAAATTGGGTGGGGGAAAGTCCAGCATCTGTGGAACTTCTTGATACATCTGTGTTCTTATTGCTTTTAAAGTTTATTTATTTATTTATTTATTTATTTGACACAGAGAGAGAGGTCACAAGTAGGCAGAGAGGCAGGCAGAGAGAGAGGGGGAGGCAGGTTTGCCGCTGAGCAGAGCCCAATGCAGGACTTGATCCCAGGACCCTGAACTCATGACCTGAGCTGAAGGCAGAGGCTTTACCCACTGAACCACCCAGGTGCCCCTCAGTTCGCTTTTAATATGAATTCTAAATATTTACAGTTTTCTTGATTTAAGACCATTGATGTGTGTGGTTTTGCATACTGAATAATGTGAGAAATCATGCTTTTAGCTTTTAGATTAGCATAGATTAGCCTGTTGCATTGCCTCAGTTCTGTCATTACCATGAAGAAGCTATATGTTATGTTTTGGTTCATCTGTAGAAATAAACAGTAAAGTATAAAGATGTATCTTTCAAGGCATATTCCTAAATTTCTTCACTGCTTTTTCTTTTCAGGGACCTCAAGGACCTCAGGGTCCAGTTGGATTCCCTGGACCAAAAGGCCCTCCTGTAAGTGCCATAGGTTTTCTTTATCTTTCTCCATTGGACAATGTTTTCAAATTTTTGAGAGTCATGGTTTTATTTAAAATAATTTTTAGATACAATTTTCGATGAAAATTCTAATAAAAACAAAATTGCAATTCATAGTGTCAAAGACTGTACATTTTTTAATTTGTTTAATCTACTGAGTTGAGTGTTTCTGATGTAATTCAAAAATATCTTAGTAAATATCCTTTAAAAGTATGTTAAAGATGGAAAAAACATGCATGGGTGTTATTCTCTCCAATACTCCTCTCCTGCAATGAATATTATTGATGGCTTTAAAAATTACTACTGATTGTTAAATATTTATTTTGTCAGTAGTTCTCTTTTGTCTTCCATCACCCAATGTATTTGTCAAAATGTCACTTCCTAAATATTCTCTAGCATTCTGACATTACTTACATCTCATTATAGTTTATTTATTTGTATTTATTATTTTTGTCTCCATAATGCATTCTTTTAAACAGTGTAATGCTAACTCTTCTTGATTTATATCCCCTTTTTATATAATTTACTGAGATATTAAAAGAGCTTCACAAAGTTAACTGAAATCCTTTATTCTCATACTTAAATATTCATGGAAACATAGGACATGCTCAACACTCAGTTGTTCTCTGCTGCTTTTCTTAGCAATCTACTCAGTTTATTTATGAGAACTAGAATCAACTTACCCACTGTTTTAGTCCATTCTGGCTCCGATAACAAACCAACCAAAACCAACCAAACAAAAAAACACACACAGAGACCAACTAGCTTATAAACAACAGAAATGTATTTCTCACAGTTCTGGAGGCTGGAGATCCGAGATCAGGGTACCAGTGTGGTCAGGTGAGGGCCCCCTTACAAGAAACAGACTTCTATGGTATCATCACGTGGCAGAAGGGGTTAGGGAGCTCTCCGGAGCCGGTTTCACGTCCCTGATTTCATTCCTGAAGTTCTCATCTTCGTGACGTAAGCACCTCCTGAAGGCCCAAGGGACTAATCACATCGCCTCTGAGGGTTAGGATTTCAATATATGAATTTGAACATATGACTTAGGATTTCAACATGCATTTCAACACAGTTTCAGGCCGCAGCACCCATGTGTCTAAGGAAGTTGTTCTCAAAGTGTGTTCTTTGGGTCAGAGCATTGTAGTACCACTGGGGATTTCTTAGACATGCCACCTTGCTCAGCTAGTCAGAACTCCAAGAGAGCGGCCCAGTGTGTTTAGTAAATTCTCCAGATAGTTCTGATGCACGCTAAAGTTTGTGAGCCACTCTTCCGGTCTACACCAGATAATGCTATGCAAACTTTAATGTGCATACAAATTGTGTTGGTACCTTGTTAAAAATGTAGATTTGATTTAATAGGTCTGGGGTGAGTCTTGAGTCTTGACCTTACTGACAACGGTCCAGGTGATGCCAATGCTGCTGCTCCATGGGCCATACTTTAAGTAACAAAGATAAAAAATATTTTGACCGAAAATAAAACCAACGTAGTTTGGCTATGATCAACTCAGCAGAAAGCTAAGAATAGTTAAAATTTTCAGTCAATAATTTGAGAACCAAATGTTTTTTCACTGCTATAATACAGATAACTAAATCATTACTAGTAGTTTTATTCACATTCTGGATATTTTCTTTTGGGGGCTCACTGATACACATTTTTCAACTGAATATTCTAAATTGATTTTGAACTGAATCTTTTTGACAAAACCACAACATTCACCTTGTATGAGGAGGTTATATGGGACTTTTTATATATGCCAGTATTTCAAAAATTGTATATCCCAGTTCTCTATTTTCAAATAATTATAGTTAACCAAATATAGCCCCGTAACAATCTCACATAAAGAAACAATTCAGAAAATTCTGAACTAGGATGTTAAAATTTTAAGTAAATATTACATCTGATTACATTATACTTTTAAATATGTTGAAAATGATTTTCAACATATAACTATCTAACTAACTAAATAACTAACTAAATGAATATGGGTATCCAATTTTTTTTTGAATTGAATAATTCTCAATTTCACTGACAACTTTCAAGTGTGACTTTAGCTCACATCTTCAAAATATGTATTATTTATCATGAAATACTGACTTATAGTAAATATTAAATGTTGAAGCCATCTCTTACTTTTGGCAACAATTTTTATTTTATTTATTTTTTTAAAGATTTTATTTATTTATTTGACAGACAGAGATCACAAGTAGGCAGAGAGAGGAGGAAGCAGGCTCCCTGCTGAACAGAGAGCCCGATGCAGGGCTTGATCCCAGGACCCTGAGATGGTGACCTGAGCCGGAGGCAGAGGCTTTAACCCACTGAACCCCCCAGGTGCCCTGGCAACAATTTTTAGACACTGTGTTTAAAATATTATTTTCAATAATATTTTGCTTTATTACTGCAAACATATCAAAAATGAATTGTTATCTATATTATAGTATTTTAAAAGGCTTAATGCAAATAGTTAGTATTAAATATAGGATAGTATCAATATTACCTGCATTTACTGTTGTTTACCCACCATCTCAGTTCTGTTCAAAATGTAATACAGTCACGCAAAGTTACACATGTAGTGAAGTTAAAACACAGTTCCAAAAATGTATATATAAGACATTTTTCTTTTTTTTTTTTAAGATTTTATTTATTTAACAGAGAGAGAGATCACAAGTAGGCAGAGAGGCAGGCAGAGAGAGAGGGGAAGCAGGCTCCCTGCTGAATAGAGAGCCCGATGTGGGGCTCAATCCCAGGACTCTGAGATCATGACCTGAGCTGAAGGCAGAGGCTTAACTCACTGAGCCACCCAGGTGCCCCCATAAGACATTTTTCATAAGTATTTTGGAACCGTGTGCATAGATCATTTTTTAGCAACATAAAATCCAGTGATACGTATAAGTACCACATTATCATACCATTTATATTTGTACATATTGCAAAGAATTATTTTCTTCATGTAATGTAATTTTATTGTCAAAGAAAACCATTTGACCCATTTTTCCTCAGACTTTTTCAGTCCATTCTCTCATGTATCTTTCAACAAGTTTTGAGCCATTAATCATGCATGCATTTTGTCTCTAAGAAGTATTAGAAGTATAATAAGTGCCTACATTTGAGAAGCATGCAGTCTAGTTGGAGAGGCATGACACTGTTAAGGAACATTGCTTTCACTGCTAAACAAAATGATTTTTGTACTCTGTTTCTGTGACAAGTGAAACATCAGAGCATGAACTAAAAGTATCTATTATTTCTCTGGTAAGCAGTTTTATAACATTTAGGACAGAAATGCCTTCATCTCTTTCATATGGAAAGAAGCAATTCAGGTGGAGGGATAGAGCCAAACTCCCTTTCCTACAAATAAATTGGCTCATCTTCCTTGTAATCAGAAAAGTGTATGTGTGTGTATGCACGCGTATGTGTATGTTTTTATATATAAATTCACACATATACACATACACAAATGGATTATGTATCGAGTGCTTGGAACGTTCACGTTTAGAGTCTGTTAATCTCATGCCAATGTCAGGATATAGTTACCCCATGAAGAAGAATTTACCTCGAGGTGATTGAGATTTATAACACAACTATTATGAGATACATTCTATTTACACAAGAGGAAATATCAAAATTCAGTTCCAATGGGAAGTGAAAAAAATATCCTTAAAACTTATTTATAAGTGTCTTTTCACAGATTGCCTTGCACACTCTCATTTTGTAAATTTGTTGCCACTGCCCTTCAACAACATCAAAGGTGCACTCTATTTTGACCAATAAAATTATTTTAAAATTAATACTGTGAAATTATTTGGTAATCATTCTGCTTTATTTTATTGGATAGTAGTGTGGGAGCATTATAATTATTTAGAATTAATCACTTAATATTTGAAATATATACTTAAATCAAAAAATGATAATGATATGAATTCTTTATGTAGTCTATTAACACTGTTCCCTCACGATATGTGGGAAAGTCATTAAAAATCACATTGTATTCATACCAAGGTGACATCGTTTTGGTCTAAGACCACCATCTTTTTAAAGATTTTTTAAAAATTTATTTATTTGACAGAGATCTCAAGTAGGCAGAGAGGCAGGCAGAGAGAGAGAGAGAGAGGAGGAAGCAGGCTCCCTGCCGAGCAGAGAGTCCGATGCGGGGCTCGATCCCAGGACCCTGGGACCATGACCTGAGCCGAAGGCAGAGGCTTTAACCCACTGAGCCACCCAGGCGCCCCTAAGACCACCATTTTAAAGGATTATGATGTTTTGCAATAAAAGTATAACCTGTGCTTCTCAAATCAGCAAATGTAATGAGATATTGAAATATATATTTACAGATTTTTAGAAAATGTGTAAATGGTTTATGCTGATGGCAAAACACATCATTTGAGAGGCCTTTTAGTACGGGGGCGGGGGGAATGCCCCATTCCTGTTTACTATCCTTTAGCTGCCACTCTCTGTGTTTTTAGTTAAAACTCCTGCCCCCGATTGACAGTACCTTTATTCCTATATGTATCAAAATAATAATAAACTGTAGACATTTTGTTTACTGTTTGAAATACAGAACTTACATGAAGTCTGCTATTAATTAACTACTTATTTCTGTGCTTCATCTTTAAACTGAGGGCAGAGATAACTCTTATATGACTGTATATCTAGTGCCTGATACATAAAAATATGTAATAGGTGGTTATGAAAGAAGAAATGTTTTGGGGCCTTGGTTAAAAACACTCTAGTTTTGGTCTTTTCAGAGGATGACACTAGACTCACTGAGGTGATCATGGGAACCATGAGCAGATCACTGAGTAAGCGATAATCTTGTGAAGTGTCATAAGAACAATCATTAATTCAGAGCTGTTAGTTCACATGGCAGCCCGGGATGAGATGAGATCAGGGAACAGAGCTGGGACCGGAGTCAGGGCTTTCTCCTGAGCTTTTGAAGCCAAAGTCAAAAAGCCTTACTCCAGTGAAACAGAGCTGTCAGCGAAAATAATCTTCTTTTGAAAGAAAGCCTTATTTTCTAACTCAGTATAAAAATAATTGATATTTGAAGATAGATTTTTGTAAGTAATGTATTTTTAAAATAAGTAGATTTAAATGATTAACAGGGTGTGAGAGGTGTATCTGTTATTGTTAAAAATATTACTAAAATGATCATTTCTCTTCGTTTATCTGGATGGTGAGAATATTTCTGCCTTTACCTATTAAACCTGTTTTGAAATCTGACCCCAATACTTAATGGTTTCTGAGTAGGATGACTAATCCATAGTGCAGACTAAAGAAGCAATCTATAGTTCTACTAAGTATCTAAAACACAGGAACCACACGGAGTTGTTTACTTTAAGTACTCAGTTAATTGCTTCATTTATTTCTTCAGTCATGACACAGACAGCATCCTTTAGAGAAAGTGATACATAGTAGAGCGGCTGTCCAGGGCTTAACAAACATTATGTGTCCAAGAGGATATTTAAGAAAACCAGCTGGGAAAATTTGGCCCTGATGACTTCTAAAATTGAACATAGACCTGACCTTTTTCCCTTTATTTGAAGCAATTGAGAGACAAAGTGCCCTTGTTTCTAAGTTTGTATTTCTTTTCATTCTTATCAGTTAGAAGCTCAGACCACCACTAGAGGACACTATCTTTCTGCTATCCAGCTCTTGATGCACAGGAAATTGAGTTAGGAACAGATCACCAAAAAAGAGGGGAAAAACACTCCTTTGTCAAGTACCGAAGAACTAAACCTTTTTGTAAAATTAAAAATACAGATCTGTATGAATGTGTTTTTTTAAAATAGATGTTAATGAAATCATTTATAAATGTAAAATGTCCAAATGTAAAATTACAGGGAGTAATAACAATTTTCTCTTGGTCACAGTTACAGATAGAATTATCCTAAAGAGATATATACACATACCACTATTGTATATAAAATCAACAGAACATCAAAATATGATACCTAATGAAAATATGATGAGAAAATTGTCTAACAGATAACATTTAAAGTATAAACAATTTCAAGGAATATTTATGACATGTGGTATTTAATATTTGTGATTTCAGGGACCACCTGGGAAGGATGGCCTGCCAGGACACCCTGGACAACGTGGAGAGACTGTAAGTGAACCCACCCTTTTGCCTGAAATTTTCCATCTCCAGTACCTCATCATTTCACAGAAAGTTAGCTTATTATGAGGTTTACTAGGTTTTGGACAATGGAGAAATTAATCTCATTGAAACTTTTATTAAAAAATGTATATATAAAATACACAAATTGACCCAAATTTGTATCCCACCACAAATGAAGGTTATGGGGTTTGATTGAGGATATGGGGTTTGATTTGACTGTCTTTACTGTCAGGAACAGCACTTTAGGGTTGAGCTGACAGAGAAGAACCCATTATCTTTTGGACACCTCTCCAAGGTTGTCAACCTTGACCTTTTCACAGAAGTATTTATTTAGATACATTCTGTCCAACCCTGTCACACGTCCACTCTATAGAGGAAACATGTACACTAGGCCGTGCATTTAATACATTCTTCTATCCAGAACAAAAGGATGAAATATTTCCTGGTGTTGGAACCATCAATCTGTAACTGTGTTGAAACGATGTCAAATGCATCCTTTCGCCTCAAGTAAGAAAATGTAAATGAAAAATGTAACTGGATTTTATTTTAAAATTATGAGACTATAACATTAAATAATTTGAACAACTTATATGAATAACAGTGATTTGGGCAAGGGGGAAACTGGCACCTTAAGTATGGTTTAAAAATCCCAGTGGGTTTGTTTATTTATTCTGCCACTGTTACCAAACCACGTGTCTGGCTTTTCCAGGGGGATGTTCGTTTAATCAGAAGTTACCATAGCTTAGCACATTTCCTTGGACTCAATTCTTGGATCTCACCATTGATTAATTTTATCCAGATTTCCTAAGGAAATCACAACACAGACTAGCTTTGACGATGTGTTTCAAAGTTATTTTAGGGCATGCAGCCAGCATGAAGACACATTTGGAGTTGCACTGTAGTGCACACACAGCAACAAATCTGAAAACAGGATGATCTTTTTGCGTAGGATAAACAGTCGATCAGCAGCAACTCAATTCCTGTTTTGCTCACATGTGATGATGCTTGGTGGAACAGCTTCTTCGTTTTAGTCAGATTGTAAACTTCAAAGTCTTGGATTTCAAAAGCAGAATCAAATATGATTTAGTGAGACCAAAGAGTAAAATTGTTTGGGTTTCCTCCCGGGAATTACATCTGCATGAGGAGCATAAAATAAACTCTTTAGTGGAGAATCCATACTCAGATTTGCAAATGTACTCTCATTCAAATCTTGCAGTCAATCATTTTTAACTAAGTCATTGTGTAGTTTTGTGTAGAATATTTTCAAACTGTCTTTTGAAAAGGGGATACCTAGAGAATAGGCATTATAAAATCCCTTTTGTCTTCAATTTAATCACGACCTTCTGCTTCAACCCAGAGGAACTATATTATATATAACATTTAAATTTAAACAAAACATATTAAAATAGCGCATTAACTAGTGATTCTAAGATAGATATTCTCCTTCAGTAGTTTCTCATAGAAAAATGGAAAATTGTATTTCTGATTTCAAATCCACTTTTTTTTTAAGATTTCATTTATTTATTTGACAGAGTGATAGAGAGCACAAGTAGGCAGGGCAGCAGGCAGAGGGAGAGGGAGAAACAGGCTCCTGCCTAAGCAAGGAGCCCGATGTGGAGCTCAATCCCAGGACCCTGGGAGCATGACCTGAGCCGAAGGCAGCCGTTTAACCAACTGAGCCACTCAGGCGCCCCTCAGATCCACTTTGAAGAGCAAGAGTGCATCATCCTACAGTCAGGAACCTTTCTTTCTCACTTTGTTCTGTGCTGACTGGGACTCAAAGGATTGCCTTGTACAGAAAGAACCAGAATCTAGAGCAGCCATATGCTGCTATATACGTGTCACCTTATTGTCAAGGAGAAATTCTTTTGTTATATTTGAGATTCGTCCCCAGTGAGAATTCCTTGAATTGAAGTGTCATTGTCCCGTTTTACAATTCAAAGCTTTTTAAGCCACTGGCAATAATTCGAAATAATTTCTGTTATACTGAAACAACCCAAATTTGTCTCAGGAACACACTGGCCAAATCCTACAGTCATCCTAAAATTAAGTTATTCTCCTACAGATTATCAGAATAGAAGTTAACATTTTTACTGGGTCTTACAGCAGACCTAACATAGCAAAGTGATCTCCATTTTCAGAGACTTTGAAAAACATAATTTAACTTATTATTCTAAAATTAAATGGCAAGTATAGTCTTATTACATGACAGTATTTAACAAGCACACTCCATTGTGAACTATATAATTTTCTTGTACAAGGTCTTTGTTACATTTATTGGATATTTGCAAATACTCTGAATGTATTAAAGGAGCAGACATAAACAAGCTGTCCTCTAGTTCCTCCCAAATCAATCACCTAGTCAGATGTGCTAGCACCCGAGGTTTTCTCTTTCCACATTTTTCACAGAATTTCTTCAATTAAGCATTGATTTTTAATCAGTTGATTTTCATTAATTATTATTACAAGCATTTTTTTGTGTGCTGTTCTTGCTCTTACAGTTACTAAGGAAAAAAAATTTTAAGACTTTTTTTTTTTCGCATTCAGTATTACATTTATATCTTCATGTCAAACTTAGCAGTCAGAAATTAGGAGAAGGGTAATCCAGACAGAAGGAACAAGCTATGCAAGTACGTGGTGTATGGCTATTCAGAGAAAGGTTAGAAAATCAGCATGGCTAAGAATGTAAAACATATTCTATGATATAGTCCCCTTGTATTAGTTTGTTTTGCTATTTTTTAAAGATTTTTTTAAAAGACTTTACTCATTTATTTGACAGAGAGTACAAACAGGGGGAGTGTCAGGCAGAGGCAGAGGGAGAAGCAGGCTCCTCATTGAGCAGGGATCCTGATGCGGGACTCGATCCCAGGAACCCGAATCATGACCTGAGCTGAAAGCAGGCACTTAACTGATTGAGCCTCCCAGATGTCCCTGTTTTGCTATTGAAAGTGGGATCTCAAGAGAAACCCTGTTGATCTTAAGAATTAATGGATTTTAAAAAGTAAAAGTAATCTGTTTTCTTTCCCTGAAATGTCAATTCAAGTAATTACAAATATAGGTTATTTTCCTTTTCCCTACTATAAAAATTCTGTTACTATTAATAATCAATCAGTTATCTGGGAGGTTGCTGTATAAACACAGGACTACAGTTTCTGCCCTTTGCTTTTCAATCTTATTATTTCCAGTCTCATGTTGCCTTCAATATTTCGGCAAAGGCAATTTGCTTTAATTCAGTTCTGAAGGTTTTTCTCCCCATATTTTGAAGCTACTTGTCCAACTGTTAAGTGTAAATTAACTTACATGAGAAGGAAATTTGCCAATCATAGAACAGTCATACAGAATGACTAACCCAGGAGTCTAGAGAAATAAAGACACCGAAAGATATGCTCAAAGGCTTTGTTTAGTGACTACCTGCTGTTACATCTCCCAGATTTTATCTTAATGGCTGCATTATTTACAAGGTACATTTGTAACTGTATTTGGGGGAACTTTGAGAAAGAATACTGATAAAATGCTGAAATGATTACCAGTCATGCAGTGTTCTTTTTATAAATGTACTCTACATCCTGTTTTATTTTTGTTTTTGTTTTGTTTTGATTCTGTTCTTACTTTGTTTTATGTTGGAATGCAGGAAAGGAAAATGCACTAATATCAGAGACCATAGATTTATGTCTGTATATAGAACCAGTGGACTGTTTCAAGAATGTCTAAATCATCATTTATTTTATCCACAAACATTGCTATGTTAAAATTCTCGCTGTTTGACCAGGTAGAATAGGGCTCAGAATACGTTCTCCCTCCATCTTCATCCAATGGTCTTCTTTTCTTTTTTAAGTTTATTGAAAGTAATCCTTGGACTGTAATGTGAAATAATGAGGTTGGTAAATTTAGAATTTTAAAGAAAACTGGAATATAATAACTGATATTTAAGCATTTAAAAATAAGTATTTTTACAGGCAGCTGGGTGGCTCAGTCAGTTAATCATCTGGCTTGATTCTGGCACAGGGCCTGACCTCAGAGTTGTGAGATTGAGCTCCGTGTCCAGCTGCGTGCTCAGTTCATTCTTGGGATTCTCTTTCTCTCTCCCTCTTCCTCTGCTCATCCCCCAAGATAAAGAAAGAAAAGTAATAAAATAAGTATTTTTAGCCAAAAAGTCACTTTGTTTTAATGCGAGTTATCTTACCAAATTTTAATTTATGCCTTTTCATGTGTAGTTTTAACAGATTATGTTTTCTTTCCTTAGGGATTTCAAGGCAAGACTGGGCCTCCCGGGCCAGGGGGTGTCGTTGGACCACAGGTATGTCCCTTTACTTAATTTTTCTAATAAGATTTATTTTCCTATTTATATATTCATCTTTTCTATTGAAATCTGCCCATTTTATTTTGATCCAAAATGGTGTATTTTAGATTTTACATCACATTTAAATAAATGCAACTGACCTACCTCAAATAAGCAAACTATTACTTAGCTGAAGAGATTTTTTTCAGTTGGCTGCAAAAATAAAAGAGAATAAAACAAGTAATGAAGATTAAGTCAGAAAATTCACAATGAAGTTAACATGAAACCCCGACCACAGTACTATTCTGCTAAAACCACCAAAATGGTTTATTAGAAAGGTTGACCATCATGTTTTCCCAGAGTTTCAAATTACAAAATGACTTCAGATTTCTGAGTATAAATTAGATTTAGATGTATAATACATTAGAAATATAATATAAAGCTTTGAACACAGATTTCCCTTAAATTGTAATATTTGTAGTATATTGCATGTTTCTTAAGATTTTTGTCTTTATAACAATGATTTCCATCAATGATAAAATAGCTGCAATCTTTTAATATGCCTAAATAACGACAAAGACAGTTTTTTCAACATAGGTGGCAGGAAGAGTCTCAAAAACTGATGCAATATGTTGAATTAAAGAATAATTTGTGAGAATAGAAAATATTTATTCTGGCAAAGTGGCATTGAATGGAAAGGACAGATTTAGTTTACTCAGCCGGAATTTTACCCCTGCTAATAACAAATCATAGCAAAAGAGCAAGAGCAGTTGAATAAGTGTTTTAATTATTTAATCGCTTTAAATAGTTTTTTCTCAGCCTATAATTAGTTCTTAAGACTTTGTAACTCAAATACACCCACACACATACTCACACACGCAAACACACAAATGATGAGCAGAGAAACAAAAAAGCGCATCTTCTTTCTAGGAATATGTGTGACAGAAGCAAAAATGAAGAATTCTTGGAATGATTAATCATTTAATTCCAGAGATGAATCCTGAAGCAAGGGCAATGCTCTTTACTCTTTTATAAAAGAAAAATGCATACTTGCATGATTTTTTTTTTGCATTACTTTTTTATGTGTGTGCTGAAGAACTCTTTTTTTAAAGATGTTATGTATTTGTTTAGAGAGACAGCATGCATGCGAGTGGGGGGAGGGGTATAGGGAGAGAATCTCAAGCAGACTGCACTGAGCATGGAGCCCCATGCGGGGCGACATCTCACAACCTTGAGATTAGGACCTGAGCCAAGGTCCAGAGTTGGTTGTTGAACCAACTGAGCCACCCACGTACCTCTGTACTGAAAAATCCTTAACTGCTTATCAGTTTTAATTAAAAAAAGTACTCCCCCAATAATTAGCTACTCTTATTTTTTTTTCAACTTCATGGCAAATTTCTGTGAAAAGATAAAACTTAAGGAGTGATTCCTATTATATTCAATATCCGTGAATAGAAATGAAATCCAAGTCCAACTAGAATGTAGACATCAAGGGGCTTAACTGATTATTTCAGGACCTTATGCCTTTTGAAAATCATCTCTGCCTAATGTAGACACCTGGCTTCTGAGATTTTTGTTGTTGTTGTTAAAGTATCAGGTGTTTTACTGAGGATGCTTTTCCGTTGAGTTAGTTTTCTTTATTGGTTCTTTTAAGAGAGAAAATCCAATTCCTGATTTCAGTAACCTAATTTTCAGGTTAAGATAAAAGAAGTGATTTAATAGGAACAATATTGATTGTGATATTTCATATTTATTCTGTTTTTTTATAGTCATGTGAATCACTGCTCATTTTTGTCTCGATGGCGGTAGCCATTAAATTTGGATCAATTTTATATTGCTTGCTGCTGAAATTCCAGTGATCAGATATTCAAGAAAAATTCCTCTGTAGGGTGTATGTTTGTACATTAATGATAAATTGGGGACTTTCAGCAACATACAATTAAAAGAATTTAAGCCTAGAAATTTATACTCAAATATAAGGCAGATGCATTCTTCATCCTATACCAGAGGTTAAGAATGTGTTGCATTTTTAGAGAAATAACAGGGAATGATAATGCATAAACACCTTCAGCAATGCATTCCACTGTTTAACAGCCTTAGCATCTGGAAATTTTCCTTTTTATATGTCTTTAACTTAAATCCTTCATTTTGCTTTATTCTAAGTGGAGATACAGAGCAACTGGTCACCATTCTCTATTTACACTTGAAAGCTCATTAAACTTCAGCACCACAGAACAGCACCACTCAGGGGACACATAAATGACCTGACATTTTTCACTTTGGCATTTGCAGCAATTTAAGGGAGTGGGCTGTTTGTTACAGCCTTTGGCCGGGAGGAGCTGCCAGCCCAAACTCGAGGCCTGCAGGATCTCTCTGCTACATTCCCTAGACTTTGTCAAATGAATATAGATTAACTGTAGAGAGATCTCCAGTCATGGAAATTCCAAGGAGAAGTGCTTTGGTTGTTTGGGTTCCAGGGGACCGAGGCTTATTATCAAGCAGTGATTCATTGAGTAGCTACCAATGTGGTACTGATGCCTCTTTTAATCCTAAACTCATTCAACTTCTTACATAAAGAGAGGGAATGGGATGAAACCAGTTAAAACCACAGTTGTTGGTTTTATTTTATTTTATTTTATTTTATTTTATTTTATTTTATTTATTTGATACAGAGAGAGAGAGATCACAAGTAGGCAGAGAGGCAGGCAGAGAGAGAGGGGGAAGCAGGCTCTCTGCTGAGCAGAGTCCCACACAGGGCTCCGATCCCAGGACTCTGGGATCATGACCTGAGCTGACGACAGAGGCTTTAACCCACTGAGCCACCCAGGCACCCCAAAACCAGAGTTTTTAACAATACTTTGGCCTCACTCTGAAACACTCCTGGTATGGAACGAAGAAAATAACTTTTTGAATTTACCTATGTAAATCAGGTCCTAACGAAGGATGACACTTATTTCTTTTCAGACTTCTCCCAGATATGGTGCTTTTCTGTTTTGTAGGACAGCATGGAAATAAGTGAAAATGATAACCTTCTGTGAAAAGAAGCACTATTTTGGGGGGATTTCTGTTATCCTTATCAAAAGTAAAAGAGCAATCTAATGATATTTTGCTGATCCAATTTAGGGACCAACTGGTGAGACTGGTCCAATAGGTGAACGAGGACATCCTGGCCCTCCAGGCCCCCCTGGTGAGCAAGGTCTTCCCGGTGCTGCAGGAAAAGAAGGTGCAAAGGTATGACACACTCAAGGAAACTTCTTGGCTGAAAACATCCATTTACTTTACACTCTGGCTTCTCATCACTTGTCCATAGGGTTTCTATATCTTAGCACAGTATTTAAATAGATCAGAAAGATATATCAGTAAAATATCCAGCTTATTGTACTTTAAGGTGTGACTGAACAATAGCATAAGACCACTTAGGTCCACTGGCCATGAAGCCGTGCATTTATACACAGTCTTAAATATAGGTAGTGGTCAGTTCATTTTAATGTCTACGGCATTCCACACAATATTCTCATTATTGAATGACATTTAGGCTTCACTCACAGGTTAGAGGCAGTAACAGTTTTGTGTATAGAAACATGTAGAAATTACCCTCTATGACTGATGTGTATTATATTCCTTAGGGTGACCCAGGTCCTCAAGGTGTCTCAGGGAAGGACGGACCAGCGGGACTACGTGGTTTCCCAGGTGAAAGAGGTCTTCCGGGAGCTCAGGTATACTCAGCATATAGATAAAGCATGTAAATTAGATTACTTTTCAGAAGCATGTTTCTCAGACTTAATTAAATATGCATAAGTAATTAAGGGGAGATGCATAAGCATTGATTATCCTAATATATATGGCAATGTATATTTGCGCCTAAAACACTTCTTACCATCTCCATTTTATCAATCATACACCTCCTATTTATATTCAAGTCACATTGATTCATTTTCTTTGTTTTTATTCTCATTTCCCAGGGTGCACCTGGACTGAAAGGAGGGGAAGGTCCCCAGGGCCCACCGGGTCCAGTTGTAAGTATGATTATAATAAATAGCCATGCTACCATGCTACCATGGTTGCAAATTATAGCTCTTCTTTCATCACTCTCATGCTGTGATCCCACGGTGTGTAGGAGAGAAAATAAACACACGTCAATCAAATCAGTCAATGCCTGGCTTCTACTAATTGCATGCACTAATGAGTGCAGAAACAGAGGCGTTTAGATGATTGGAAATATTTACACCACCGTTGCTGTCAGAAGGTAAAAGGAGCTAGCTTGCTTCTTAAATACCCAAGGAAATAAATCATAATTTGTCTTATTGTAAGTACTTGATGAGACTTGAATTTTGTCAATGCTTTTAAAAAACTATCCTTAGCGGGAAAGGTATATATTCATTTATGTGTTATCCAGATTGCTTTTTTTAGTTAATGTAACCTTACGAAGTAATTAGCAAATGAGCAAATGCCAGATTTTTACTTCACCTTTTCCTTTTTGAGATATAGATCAATCCTTCTGAAAGCCGTTGAATACAGCCTTCATTTTTGCCCACGAGTTCACCTTTGTTCTTACCTGTACTCGTAAGGGTTACCAATAACAGCCAAACTGCCAGGTTTAGTGGCCTCATCTCATTCTCCACCATATTTCATCAAGCTGAAAAGCTGAAAGTGGCTTTAAATCCTTATACAAAATGTTGACGTCATATTCCGCCCCCCCCCAAAGTGCTTTTTTAATGTGTCCCGCTTTCTTGATTGCCCCTGCTGCCACATTTGTTCAGACTCTCTCCTTGCTCAGTAGTGTCTTACCTCATGTTCCTGATTCCATTTCCTTAGCTTCTTCAGTTTTGCCCACTGATTTGAGAGTACAGGCACACATCCTTAACTATGCCCTCCTTCTGCCTTTCTGCAGCTCATGATCCCACATTGCCTTCAGAAACACACTCCTTATAATGACCAATGACTCATCTACACAGCTTGGTCCCATTCACCATAGTCTGTTTTATTTGCCTTGTTGACTCCTTCTAATTCTACCCAGTTTAATGAGTTGAACTTCATCCTTCTCAAACTGCCACAATCTTTTATATTTTGCAGAGAGAATACTACTGAGTTTTCCCTTTCTTCCATTTTCCCTTTCTCTACTTCACCAAAATTCTACTCACCCCAAAAAGATAAGGCTGAAATGTTAAATCCCTGTAAAGTCATCTCTGGACAATTTGCCTCCATTTCATTTATTGGTGAAATTTCTTCACCTTTAGTGATTTTTATTGTGGTTTGTATTTTAGAAATTACATTGGAATATAACAGTTGTCTCTCTCAGTAGAATGTGAGCTTCTATGTTATTTTAGTATCTCTAGGCACAGTGCCTGACACACAGGAATCCTTCCACATCTACCTATTTGAATTATCTGAAAGCCTGATATTGGAGTTAAGTGTATATAGCATAACTAATACTGAGGCATGATAATGGCATGATAAACTTTGGCAGATTGAATAACATATTTAATCTGCAAATCACATAAATGTCATGTTACAATGATTAAGGTAGGTATTGACATACAGTAAACATTTTTTAAAAGGAAAAATAAGCAGTTCAGCAGCTATATTTGACCTTCTATATGCATAAAATTATGTAGAATGTTTAAAAATATCCTCATAAGTTAGTGCTGGTAGCACTAGCAGAAACAACAGCTGAATATGACAGAAGTTTTCATTTGAGGATAGACCCTTCAAACTGTTCAGCACAATGCAATCCATTTAATCAGAACTTCAGGATCTAAAGCGAGTTCATTTTAGGAACTCATATATATACTTTAAGATCAAGTTATTGTATCTGTGAAAACTGAATCATGACTACAAGGATTACATTGTTTAAACTTATCTTTTAGGGTCCAATCAAATAATGCTATCCCAGGTGTTTGGAACAGTTAATATCTGTATATTTGTAAGGTGCACAGTATATAAAAGAGATACACTCAACAGAATGGTAATCAGCAATTATCTGACTGCATGAAAATTACATATCAAATATGATATGAAAGTCTAGTGTTTCTTTAGTTGGCTTCAACACCACTTATTTGGCAATTGCCACTTACCTCTCTATATACAATTAAGTTCCATGGAATATATCCCTTTAAGTGACTTTAAGATAAACCATTTCAAAAGAAAAACACCAAACATTAAACAACACTATAAGGACAGTCAATAATTAAATCCCTAATGACATACACACAATAAATATCAATTCTGCAAGGGTGGGAGAAAAAGAAGAGAAAGCAGCAGAAAAGGTCTTGCAGGAGGTGGCTTCCCAGAGGGCAGAAGATTGCAAGATCATTTAAGAGCAAGAAAAAAAAAGATATTAGGGAGTATCTGATCATACCAAAGCGGAGTACTTTGGGAGAAGGACTAAAATTGGATGAATTCTTGCTAGGATCCAGGCACTCTGCTACGTATTTACATAATTTAAAGCTAGAGCAGATATATAATATGGCATATGATTATTGAAGTTCTAAAATGGTAAGTTGAAGTAATTTGAAGATTTGAAGTTTTTGAAGCAAGTGGAGAAAAAAAGAGTTTTGGAGTAAAACTTAATTTTAGGGAAAATATCATTATTATGGTGTAATATATAACAGAAATGAGAGAGACTCGATGAGCATAAAAGCTCAGTGCTCACCGTCATGATATGAGTGAGCCAGTGATGAGGCCCATGGGAAGTCGAAGGACAGTGCGGATGTAACAAACATGAGGAAGGCAGGATAGGAGGATTTATTACTAAGATTAGATGTGGGCAGTGAGGAAAGATGAAAGCTGACTGATGACCTCAAGCTTGTGTCCTTGTGAGAGTGACAGTTTACTGATGCCTTCCATGCCTGGAGCAATTTTACCTGGTCAGGATCAGCAACAACAAAGACAAAGCCCTCTCCCCACATGGAAATCCAAAACCTCTCAGCAGTCACAAGAGATTTTAACAGGCTTTTCTACTTTGCTAATAGAAATGCTCCACAGAGGCTTACTGTGAGTTCATTTATTTTGAGTTAGTACCCTTGTTATAATAAATTCACATATCCAATTCTGTATGCATTGAAATTCTCCTTAAAGCTGATGCAAAAGAAACAACTAAAGACATCATTCATCTGTATTGGTTCCTTGTGCTATTGCTTTAATTGCTATAAATTATAGTAAAGAAGTATATGGTGATGACTTACAGTTTGTATCAAGTTTTTTATCTTTTTATTTTTGTGTGTGGGGGAGCAGAGGGTGAGGGAGAAAGAGGGAGAAAGAAAGAATCTTAAGCAATTTCCACATCCAGTGTGGAGCCCCACATGGGGCTTGATCTCACGATCCTGAGATCATGACCTGAGCCAAAATAAAGAGTCAGATGTTTAACTGACTGAGCCACCCAGGCACCCCTGGTAACAAGTTTTTTTGTTTTGTTTTGTTTTGTTTTACCTGGTAACAAGTTTTAAACAAACCTTGGTTTACTCCATCTAAAGCAATTATGTACATGTGAAGGTTGATTAGGAAAGTTTTATTCCAAATGAAAAGTTTAAAAGAAAAACTGTTGATTTTCTAAGTGTAAACCATAACTTACCCAGAAAGCTGTTCATGTTATTTCTTATCTTTTTTATCTTTTGGGATTCAAGACTTTGTATGGTCTTACCTTGCAATTGATAGTAAACACAAGGAATCAGGAATGGTGTCTTTGGCACGAAAGATAACAAGTTCTATTTTGTAATGAACAAAGAGTGACATCAAAATATCAGAGGAGGGGTGCCTGGGTGGCTCAGTGGGTTAAAGCCTCTGCCTTCAGCTCAGGTCATGATCCCAGGGTCCTGGGATCGAGCCCCACATCAGGCTCTCTGCTCCGCGGGGAGCCTGCTTCCTCCTCTCTCTCTGCCTGCTTCTCTGCCTACATGTGATCTCTGTCTGTCAAATAAATAAATAAAATCTTTAAAAAAAAATCAGAGGAATATATCTAGTCACTCAGTGAGAGACAATGAAATTCCAAGTCATAAGGGATAAAGGTATACAAAAATATCCTGTAAAACCTCTTGATTCTTTAGTGGATGGGTCTGAGTTTATATTCATCTATATTAACTTTGCCTTTGAGATATTGACCAAGTCATGGTAAGTGTAGGACTGAAATTCTACAGAACAGAGAGGGATAGAGATTTTTGGTTATTTGCATTAAAGAAAAATATTAAGTGATGGATTCTCTGCAGGAAGGATGTCAATAAAGAATGTGAAGGGTAAAGGAAATAGGAAATGGAAATGAAGTAATGTAAGTGTTTATTCTTTCAACTCTTAATGCTAGGAACTTTATACTCTTTATTTGATTTTATTATCGGCTGCCTGACTCAGTAGATATTATCATTCCATTTTTAAAGGCAAAGGATCTGGAGCTTAGAGGAGGTAAACAACTTACCCGAGTTCATAGTCCTTTGGAGACAGAGTCATGATACATTACACAAACTCATTTCCAGATATGTAAACCTCTCCCTCTGCAGAATCTGCGTGAGTGTTCTTCCTCCCCCTCTCCCTCTCGCTCTCTCTCCCTCTCTCTCCCTCTCTCTACCTCCCTACTTTTTCACCCCCTCCCTCTCTCAGTTGCATTTTCCCAACTCCTCTTGATCTTTCTCTATTGCTGTGAACAGTATTTTTTCAAAAGGAAGAGAGTTAGAGGAGTTAATATCACAGCTAACTGGCTTGAGCATTTGTATTCCTAGATGTGGTTTTTAATGACCGCAGCTTAATCTAAATGAATGGAAGTTCAAACTGCTTAAACAGATGTACAGTTGAATCTTTAATGACTATAGATGTTTCTTCCGCACACTATTGAATCTTCCGCTTCTTAAACCTAGAATACAATTTTGAAGGAGCCTCGGGGTACTGTGTGTTTCTGGATTACTAGAGAAATACATTCCTTCATTGCACAGGATATTGATGAACTAGAACTAAAAGCCCGAAGAAGGGCTTTTATCAATTAACAGTTCTTGCTCATAGAGGGATTTTTAAAGTTTGTATATGTCGCAATTATGTACCTTGTACACTATTTTTTACATATTCTGATCCATACAAAGTGAAATATAGTATCTCAGCCATCCATCCATCCTTGGGCCTGTTTGTTTATAAATATTTTTGACATCCATTCTCTTTATTCATAATCCATTTAGTCAGAAATATACTTCGGGCTAGCTTTGTCTCATTGCTATGGCATCCTACAGAAGTGGGCTTACTGAAACTCTGCTAGGTCCAGCTGTGATGTCATTGGCTTCTGTTTGCAGAAACAATGATATGTAGTGTTATACCAACCAAAAGTACCTATTGGAGGATATGGGAGATTGGTTGATGCAGAGCCCTTGTTATGAATATCCTTGGAAGAAATCTCTTACTAATCATGGCTTTAGAAATCTTTGTAATTTCTTGAGCAGTTAGCCAGCTTTTTTTTTTTCCCTTTCAACTGTTATGAATTGTGAAACCCATTTCTCTTTTAACTTTGACTTACAAAATTCATGGAGTTAAAATTGAGATCCAATTGAAAAAAAGAAAAAACAAACCTGTTTCGGTTTATGACTTTTTGTAACTTTCTGAATTCAATTTTATCAAAAAATACATGTGATGTACTTTAATATTACTTATTATCTTATTATAATTATTTTTAAATAAATAATTTAGTTATTAATTTATTATTTATTTAAATAAATTATTTTTAAATAAATAATTTTTAAATAAAAAATGAATAGGACCCATTAAATTGATTTCACAACCCATGAGTAGATCATGGCCTGAAGTTAGGAAAAACCTTGGTCTGTTGTATGCATTTTTGATTACTAATATTATTACTTCTATCTTTTGCCAATAAAAAGTGACTTGCTTATCTACATTTCTTGTCTATCCCTTTTTTTCTTGTCTATTTTTTATTTGTATTATCTTATATTTTATGTCTTCCCCGTAAGCTGCCAAAATCTTTTCTTACAGAAAAACTATAATTAAATAAATATCTGGGGGGACCTGGGTGGCTCAGTAGTTAAGCCTCTGCCTTCAGCTCAGGTCATGATCTCAGGGTCCTGGGATTGAGCCCCACACTGGGCTCCCTGCTCTGCAGGAAGCCTGCTTCTTCCTCTCCCACTCCCCCTACTTGTGTTCCCTCTCTTACTGTCTCTCTCTATCAAATAAATAAACTTAAAAATCTAAAATAAATAAATAAGTAAATAAATAAAGAAATACCTGAATATACCAGATAGTCTATTAAGTTCGAGTTATATAGATTCATTAAATATTTCCTAAAGAGAGCTTATAATACCTGAGGGAGACAGATATGAAGTAGATAAAATAACCTAATAAATAATAAGTAATACATTAAAATATAGCACAAAGAAGACGAGATGGGAATAATGATTTTTTTAAAGTTCTAATTTTAGCTATAAATAAAAATCAGTTTTATCAGTGAAAAGCAAGTTTTCTAAAGTTGTGCTACTTGAAGTGATTGTGTATTAAGAAACAGTTTTTTGTGCTCCCACTGAATACAAACATAATGAACCCAACAGGGTGCTGTGACTTTAGGCTTTTAAAGTTTGGCAAAAATCAAGTGCTCACTGTATGCATGATGTTGTACACAAGAGCTGGTAATAGATGCCAATCGAAGCACAGGCATGTTTTCTGATCCCGGGGGGTTTACTTACTAAATGGATGTCTCGATGCACACACACAAAGCAGAAAGCAACAAAGGACTGAAAAAAGAAAGGAAGACAGTGAAAGATTTTTCTCACATGTTAAACATAAACTTGAGTAAACTTTTTGTATTTATGTAAACACAAAATATATATAAACATATTATGCAAACAAATTTTCAGATTGTACCTACCACCTACATTTTCATGAAATAAAATCAAGGAAAATGCATTCCCTAAATAATCTCTCCTCTGTGTATTTTTTTCTGATATGAAACCACCTTCTTGCCAATAGTTCTTTCTCTAAAAATAAGGAGATTAAAATAGAATGGTGCATTTAGTAAAAGCACCTACTTTTTCTTACAACCTCTTTTCTTTTTTTTTTTTTTAAGATTTTGTTTATTTATTTGACAGACAGAGATCACAAGTAGGCAGAGAAGCAGGCAGAGAGAGGAGGAAGCAGGCTCCCCGCTGAGCAGAGAACCCTACGCGGGGCTCGATCCCAGGACCCTGGGATCACGACCTGAGCTGAAGGCAGAGGCTTTAACCCACTGAGCCACCCAGGCGCCCCACAACCTCTTTTCTTAAAATCACATTTTTTTCCCCTGAGAGTGGTAGGAGTTGATATGGAGAAAATGTATGAGAGGGGGCCAGACATCTAGTTTCTAAAAGGAAATGTTCAAGATTTTAAAATTGTGACTTACATACTCTACCCCTATCCTATGACATCTATTTCACGACTATGTCCGGATTGTTCTCTCTTTTCCTCTTTATGTGCTATTATTTTTCCTTGTCACTTCTTTCTTAGGAGTTTATATGTCTTTCCTCTCATAATTCCTATTTTTTTTTTTTTTTAGTTTTCTTTTTATACCCTATTCTGAAGTACCTTCTTTTTACTGGCTCTTACCTAGCCCTTGATACAGGAAATAGATAAATTCTAAGCAGGATTATATCTCCTGACTAATTGATCATATACTATACTCTTTAAGATAGAGCACATTTTCTCTGTTGGAATCCAGGTAACTTATTATGACATCCAACCAGGGATGAGCAAAGTATAGAGGTGGTGGGGATCAATGACCAAAGATTGAGATATTACAGGAGTTATTATTTAATTATTAAGTATTTATATTTAGTATTTATTATTATTCAGTATTTATGCCTTAAATTCTGGTAATGCTTGATAATTTTGTCAGACTTTTTGGCTTGTATGATCTAAAATACATGTAATCTGGGGAGTGTGAATTTCCTCAATTTGTTTTGTCATGAAGGTCAAATTGGCTTTAAAAGAAAGGGCAGATTTTTTTTTCCTCCTTCTACTTGAATAGCTCTTCTTTTTAAAAAAAATTGTGTTTATGCTTCTAAATACAAAAAGGGTGGAAAAAAATCTCCAACCTTCTTTTAACAGTAGGACTTTAGATATACCATGTAACCTGGATCTTAGTTTTCTCTTCTATAAAACTTCTCTCTTTGTGGGCTGCCTTTTAACTGAATGTTGATGAGATGATTCCTCTGTTTACCACTTTCATTTACTTTACAAATGCTCTTCAGAATATGAAACACCTAGTGAAAATGACAAGAACTATTCATCTGGGTGCTCTCCTGTGTGAGAAGAGTTAAAGAAATAACCACACTGTTCTCTCTGCTCCAAGAACATAAACTGATACTATTCCTTCTTGTATTTTCACTGTAAAGTTTAGAGGAAGGGGCTGTAGAAGAGGATTAAGCTAACATAATTTTAATATAGTTACTTAATGATAGAGAGAAATTCTTATTTCTCCCTTTTAAAAGCAGCAATGTGTCTACCTTTCAATTGAAAACACATAACCTGTAGTGGTTAATATTTAGTATTAAAATAACAGAATGAATGAATGAATGAATGAATGAATAAGAGTATTTTGTGATATCAAGTCATTATAATTCACTCAGGTCAACATGTACTACTGCTTTTGCTTTTGCACGGCAAAGAAAAAATAAAACAAAAAGACAACCTACTGAATGCCTTTGGAAAACGTTTAATTTGCCATGTCCCCATTGTTATTTAAATCACAGGGTGGGAAAATGATATTTCTATGAGACCTATTTTTCTGTGAGTTCTTTCCAGTTAGGTACTTCTGATGTGTAAAATATTTGTCATTGGTGTAAAAGATGAATATACCAACAGTTGAAATTAGGATTAAAGATATTCTGTGGAAAACTCTCTACCCTTCTTTTAACAGTGTAACCTTAGATATACCACGTAAACTTCTGGACCTTAGTTTTCTCTTCTATAAAATTTTACTTCTACACTCATTTGAAATTGTGTATCTATTTTTGAAATATATGGAAGTTCATGCACAGTTCTCTAAGATCTGTTGCTTTCATACTTTTAAAATAGACATTGTTCAAAGAACTTCAGAGGTATCACCACATGAAACACCACAAAAACCTGGGGACAGACTATTTCTGTCCCCATTTTATTGGTGAGAAGTGTGAGCTTTTGAGTGGTTAGTCAGTTTGCTCAAGATGAGAATGTTAGTGGTTCTGGAAATATCACACATACTATGGACACATTTATTAGGGTCTGCTATGTTTGAGTAACTACTCAAAGTTCTGGAGGTCAGTGAAAAAAGTAAGCAAAAATCCTACCTTTGTGGAGCTGACCATTATCCATTTAATCTAGTGTAAACTCAAATGTATTTGTTTAAAATGTAAATATTTATTTATCTGACAATTATAAAGCTCTCTGCTTTTTACTATAGTCAGTTATAGAGCTATGCAATACTTTCTATCACTATAAATGTCTACCCTTATGGGGAAAAAATGCATGTGCACCGTGAGTCTCTCAAGGGCTCCTACCTACCATAATATATTTTGTATTCCCAGTCAGTGTCACAAGAAAATAGATTTTAACTATATTTTTTGTGGAATGTACAGATGGGTTCTCTTTTTAATATAGGCTTTAAATTTTTATTTTTTAAATGAGATTTCTCTAGTGGTTCAGTTGGGAACTAAAGAATTCAGAAGGCTTATTCTTTTAAAAGTTGGCCTGGGAATATTTTTAAAAGATTTGCGTGTTTGCAAGATCATTCGCTTAATAGATAGGTATGATCAGAGATTTTCACTTTTCATTTTTAGAAGTATAAAAGAAGATCATTGCAGACCATGCTGTTATTAAAAATATCTATACTTACAGAATGTTTGAAATTACTAATGGAAAAGAAATCACAGTTATACTTTAGGGCACAAATATATATTCAAAAAGTTTCTTCTTATTGTTTTCATCCACTGTTTCAAAGTTAATGAGCTGTGACAAGATCATGAGCAATATTTTAACTGCAGGAAAGTAATATGTTTTTATTGTTAATTTTAATGCAGTTTCCACAAGTAAGATGACAATCTGAAATTTAATCTTATGAATGCTCCAAGGGAGTAATTAAATAGTTAAGCTTTGCCATAAAAAATAGCATATAGTATCTTCAAACTATAAACATTGTCATTGATTCAAATCAGCATTCTTTCTCTATTTGATATACATGAACATTTTAATTAATTTTAAATATTAAACATACTTTGCTGGAAAATTCATAAGCATTCCTTACTTAAGTAAAAGCTATTAGTTATTTTCATATAACTTGTCAGGCATAGTGTATCCAGCTAAGGAAATACATATTACTGTTAATTTTTACACCACATTTTCTGGGGAAATACATTCAAATGATATGCTCTTTCTCCCACAAATTTGGGAAATTTGTATTGACTACACATAAATACATTTAGATCCTAAATTTTTTTTTATTTCATTTCTTTTCAGCGTAACAGAATTCATAGTTTTACACCACACCCAGTGCTCCATGCCATGCGTGCCCTCCATAATACCCACCACCTGGCTCCCCCAACCTCCCACCCCCCGCCCCTTCAAAACCCTCAGGTTGTTTTTCAGAGTCCATAGTCTCTCATGGTTCATCTCCCCCCCAATTTCCCTCAACTCCCTTCTCCTCTCCATCTCCCCATGTCCTCCGTGTTATTTGTCATGCTCCACAAATAAGTGAAACCAT
>PISX010008323.1:0-82843 GCA_004024625.1 Mellivora capensis | reverse complement strand
CCCAGTGCAAAGTCCAGTGTGGGGCTCAACCTCAGGACCCTGAGAGCATGACCTGAGCTGAAATCAAGAGTTGGATGCTTAATGACCGAGCCACCCAGGCATCCCTGTGCTAAGCAATATTTAAGTGTGGAGGTGGACAGTTTTCAGAACCTTAATTTCAAAAGCGACTCATATTTAATTTTCAAAAAGACCAATCAGTGGATCCTTAATTTAAATGACTAAAACTATATTCCTAGAAAGCCCCAAAGAAACACCTTTGAGTTATCACGCTATCAGGGAGGGTGGGTATCATGACAGTGACAGACATAACACACATATAATAGCATAAGACTGTGCTCAGTATTTTAAAAACAGTTGTAAACTGAAGTTGTGCCAAATCACTGATTTTTAGAAGCCAAACGGGCTACAACGAATGCCTCATTCAAGCTGGTACATTATGCAACGTGACACACACAGCGAGAAGAATCACCAGACGTCACTTAACCCAACTTTCTCATGTTACTTCTCGTAATCCGGGTCCACAGAGCTTTGGGGGTTCCAGAATCTGGAGCTTTCCAGATTCCAAGGTTAAGTGCAACACCATGTCTCCTGACTCATAGGTAAATTTTCATAACACCCCTTTCATGTATAAGACACCACATCTTTGGGCCAGTTTGAGACACTTTCTGGACTTTGAGATATCATCTGCTAGAAAGATGGTGGCAGATCTGAGAGGTAGCAAATGGGGACAGGCAGAGAGGGGTCCCACAGAGCCACTAAGTTTGGGGTGCAGCCTGCAAGGAATGCTGAGGACAGAAGCTGCTCATGCCAATGGCTGCCATGATGGTTACTCAAATATTTATATGTCCACGTTACTACCCCATTTGCAAGCACATGTTCTTTGAAAAATCTCCTGCTTTCCTGATCATAATGGCACAGGCTTTGGGGCACTCAGGACACCAAAGTAATGAACTCAAGGTAAAAACACACCAAGATCCCAAAAGATGACTAATAACCAAGATCACTAATTTCACAACTTGCTGAGAAAACTGGGATCCTCCCAACACCCCCCAATAAGCAAATGCAATTTGCAAGAGGAAGTCTTTAGCACCGAAGGAGTTCACTAGAATTTCGTATTTTCTTCCTTTCTCTCAACACACTCCATTTACAGATGGATTTTAAAATTACTGTAGTGGGGCATGTGGCATCTTAAAGTTTATACTTCAGAACTCCTCTGAAAACCTCATTTAATGTTTGGGGTTTGACAGAGTATCACATGAGCATTTCAAAGCAATATTTTTTAAAAAATCAGATTTGAAACAAAAGCTATTTTGATGACAGTGCCTGCATTATTCACTTAGATGTAACCTGAAACCTACAACACTATTCCATACAACACTTGTTTCCTAGGATAAAAATGCTTTAAAAAACATCACATATTCTAACGGCCATCTTAGTGTGAAAATAATTTCTAGTAAAATATCCTACTACTCTAGGACCCAAATTACTCCTTAACAGTGGGAGAAACTTCGACAAGAGAGTTGTTTTTGTTTGTTTGTTTGTTTTTAAGTAAGTATTAAAGTGCCTTATACAATACTGTGCCCCTTATGGGGACATCAAACCAAGATGTTAACTGATCAATTCACAGGTTATTAGCTGGTGCATACAGATTTACAAAATAAAAAGTAAACATGTAGACTTAATAAAGTAACACTTGATGGGGGTTAGTGACCTGTCCAAGTTGCAGACTTTCTTGACCTCAACCGTAGGACCAGGACTAGAATTCAGGTCTATTGATTCCAGGAGCTGCATGTACATTTCCATGGGAACCAATGTGATCATATGCACAAAACGGAAACACATTAAAACGCCAGTGTTTCCCACCATTTACTATGAGGTGCTGGGAGATTTTAAATTTAGTAACTGTATTTGAGTATGACTACTTAACCCTGAGGAAATACGAATAAAGATGCATATTTTAATACAAATTTTTAGAAAACCACAAAGTAAAAAATATTCAGTGGAAATTTTTCGTTTCAGCGTTAACATTTTTTCTCCTGGTATGTGCCCCCATAGTGTTGCCCCTTGCTCTTTCAAAATCATTTGTGCAACTGCAAAAATGTAAGTTAAAAATGCCTGGAGAAGTTTCCTGACTGAATTGTTAAGCTAAGAACTGATTCTATAAAATTTTACATAGTATATATAAATATGTATGTCACATATACTTGTATGTATATATAAATATATTTACTATATTATAATATATAATAAATATACATTTATTATATATAAATATTCATATTTATATATACACAGAAATATGTATTTATGTTTATTAATATATGCACAAATATACATGTATTAAATATATATATAAATATATATGTATTGCATGTATATATAGACATACACACACATGCACACACACACACACACACACAAAGTCAAACTTGGTTCTTCATTTTCTAAAACTTGAAGACAATACACTCAGAGCCTATCCCTGGTTTCCTGCACCTGTATTCTTTCCTGATCAAAACCTTATAAACTTTATTTTTGGACACAATCTAGCAAAGAGGTTAAAATCTCCAGAAAGCAAAGGAGCTGGTCAGATTCCTAAATTCTGCCTGGGAATAAGCTCCTTGCAACCCAGCGTGTGCTCTATCTCTTCAACGACTTGATATTTAATCTCCTCGTGAAAAGCAACCAGCAGCTGATACTTTACTAATCCCAAAGCCTTGACCTTGCAATCTGATAAAAACCAGTAAGTCAGCCAATTCTGAGTAAGACAAGCACCCAACACAACTGACTGTATTTGCATACCTCAGATATTTGAAAGGAAAAAAAAAATTTCATTCCAAAAACCAACCAACCAACCAACTAACAACAACAATAAAACTTCCCATGAATAAAAATATCGGCTGGGTGCCAATTCTCGTGGCTGATCGTTCGCCCGGAGGATTTTTACCCACTGAACCCCAAAGAAGCTGGACAGCCCAGCTGAAAGAGTCCACTCTGCGGTGGGTTCTGTGTAACCGTCCCAGGACAGGGGGGCGCTAACCGTTGAAAAGAATCACTGTCTTCTACTCTTCTACACCAGGAGGAGATAACGAGCAGGGCCTCACACAAGCAGAGAGAGAGGCAAGTTCACGGCAAATAGAAACAGTACCTCTCCGCTAAAAAAAGAAATTAATTGGATGATCACTCAGAACTCATGCTAATGCCCCGTCATCTCGCTGGCTCGGTGACACGCGACGATTAACGGATCCTTGCCAGGCAACCGCCCCAGACGCCGCGCCCGTTCACTTACGACATTCACTGCGCGCTGTTCACAGGTAGCCCTGGCTGAGCCTTCACCATGGAGACTCCCCACAAGAAGCTGGAGCGCTCCCGGGCTCAGGCGTGTTCTTTCTTCCTTCCAGAGGAGTGAGAAATCCCTAGTGTGGGAGTAGGAGAGAAGAAAAAGGGACAGGTAAGTGCCTCATCCAGTCACTAGGTCATCTCAACAAATGAAGTCTCGTGGTCCATGCAACTCACTGATAACTCGCCCAAGACCACTTTCCAGTATCCTTTCCTTAAAACAAGCAGTATAGGATTTTTGCTCTGGCCCCAGGAGATGCAGAGTGGCCCAGTCAGCTTTTTCCCCCTGTCCCTTCCCACCTTCCCCCCTCCCAGCCCCCCAACACACCCATAAAGTTGAAGCCGGTTCTGGGGGAGTCCCGATGTAATCCCAGCTGAGATGCGAACTTGCAACACGGTCTTATAACACGCCACCTGACTTTACTCTCTGCAAAAGGGAGGGAGCTGGGACGATCACCTCTTGCCATTTTCATACCTCACTGGGTTGTTGGGAAAATCAATAAGATCATTCTGGCAAAGTACTCACAGTTCCTGAGAAGAAAGGCACTATGTAAACGCCAAGTATTATTAGTGGTCATAAGCCTGTTACTGAGCTCTGAGCCAGAATTTAAAAGCCAGCTTTGGCTAGCCACCAACAGTCCGCTCTCCCTGGGGCACCCGAACGTGCAAAGAAGTCTGCGTGGGCTACTGTGCGAAAAATTCCCAGCCACTGAGGGGTCCAGAGAAGCCCAGCAGCGGAAGCAGAATCTTCTGGAAGCTCAGGGAGAAAGAAAGTGAAGGCCTGGAACTGAGCGGGAAGCAAAGGAGGGGGGTGGGGGATTGGAGGGCAGAAGGTGGCTGACAGAGGCCTGTGCAGGCGCATGGTTCTTTGGTCCCTGCCACTCGGCTCCCTCCGATGGCTGGTGGACAGTGCTCAGTACACTGGAGGTTTGCAGGGCTGTGAAATTTTCCACTTGGCTGTCTGCCATTCCCGCCCACCGAGGATAACACTTCCACACACACAGAAGTGGCACACCGAGGCCCTGCTGGAGAGGACTGGAAGAGTTTTTGTTTGTTTGTTGCTTTTAAAGAAAAGCCCTATTCATATCCCAATCCTTAAGATTTTCCACACCTGGATTTCTTGATTTTTTCCCTTCCTTGAAGACAGAGCCAGGAACGGCTCTGCCTGGGCCAACACGATCAAGTTATTTTGACTTGGGTATTCTTGGGGGAGTATGCTTGAGGTATGGGAACGTACTTGACAGGCTTTGGGGACCGTGAGAAACCTAGAATTTAAGTGCTGCGCTGGCGCCCTGTTAGTTTCCCAGACAAATCATCCACGAACGAGTTCCCTTTCAAAGCCGCAAAGCACGTGCCGAACAAAGGCGGGAGGCTCGGGGCTAGCACTGTGGGAGTGACCCTGTTTTCGAGGGAAAAATGCGGTCCTCGTTCCCCCAAAAAAGGCAAAAATGAATAACAGCAAATCTTCGATTTGGAATTGGTAAGACAATGACAAGTATACCTCAAAAAAACTAAAAAATGGAGAGAAGAAAATTAGGACAGAAAGGAGAAAGAAGGAATCTGCTACAAATATAATTAATGGGGGCTTTTGTAGTGAATACAGTTTACAAACTGCTTTCTCCTTCTTCTTCTTCCTGATTGAGGGATAATTGACAGATAACATTATATTAGTTTCGGGTGTACGAAGTGCTTTCATATTCATTCATTCATTCATTCATTCACTCACTAAACAAATTTTTACTTGGTTCTTCCTATATTCACCAGGTTCTATGTTCATAATAGTGAACAAAACAGCCAAGGACCCGGCCTTTAAGGAGCTCACTGCATCAAGAGGGGCAGAAAAGATTCAGTGTGTACCATCTGCAGTCCATGTGTGAAATTTGCAAACCAGGTAGGCATTAGGAAGGAAAAAGAAACACTGTGATTTGTGATCATACTGGGGGTACCGCACTCGCCACGAGGGGCTTCGGAAGGCTTTTCTTACAAAACGACCAGGTAAGAGAAGTTCGGCAGGGAGAGAACACAGCCTCTGCGTGATGTGATCTGACTGGACGGGTACGATTCATTTCTGGTATTTTATCTTCTCCCCCCCACCACCCCGGTCATTTCAGCTGGGTCTCCTTTATCAAGAAATGGGCCCAAGAGCTGTTGTCAGGACCTTGAAATAAGAGTGGATTCTTCCTCCCGACTACCAGAACAAACACGAGTAATTTCTGCTAGAGGAGCACGATTCAAGACAGGTATTACATCTGATGTGACAGGAGAGGAAGCCTCTGGTTTCCTAATGCATCTCATGTCACCCTGTCATCGCGGTGAAAGAGAAGGAAGCTCTCTGTTAACACCTGCACGCCACAGCTGGAGTTAAAAAACCCTCCCCCCACCCTCCCCAAGGGCTAAAAACAGATCACATCACCCATAAACTTCTGAAAAAATCTTTCTAGTGCTTTGCAGTAGGTTCCAAATTTGCTGGCTTCCTCTTTACTATTAAGATGTTTTTATTATTTTTCTCTGGGACTCCAAACAGCCTTTTATGTCCGCGTCCCGTGAGCCTTCTCCTTTGGTTCTCGCCTTGGTCACCTGTTTATTTACCCAGGGAAGCAGCAGGATGAAAAGCATAAAAAGCAATGGAAATACTGCGTTCATCTGAAGTGTTTTCTCATTCCCTATCATCCCTGATCTGGTACAACTTAATCCTTCTGCGAAGGAAAATCAGCTAATTCGCTTTCTTCATGCGGCACAACAAAGGCGTCGTTGGACAGGTTCGTTCATGTCCTCCCCGTGAATGAAGTTAAGTCTGAAGGTCTGTTTGAAACGAATAAGCCAAACTTCCACTCGAGTCTTGTCCCATCTAAAGACACCCAGGACAAAATGTAATTTCTCCTACAAGTTTCTCATATAACCAAAGACATTAATAATACTTCAAGTTCAAAGTCTCGAAACACAACTCCTCGCTTTGACGTTGCCATTTTGACAAACTTCAGCCAACGGGGAAAGAAGTGACAGCAGGAAAAAGGACTTCTCGATTCCAAGCAGCCACTACCCCCGCCGTCAGACCTGGGAAATGATACCAGGCTGACAGCTGCATCCTCTGGTCCAGAGAAGAAAATGACACGATGCCAATGTCTCCCTTCCCTGACTGCCCACAGCACTTACAGTGTCTACCACACATTTTGACTCGAGGTCCTTTTCAATTCAGCACTCCATTATACTGCCTTTCTATTCGCCACTGGATTTACTTAAGTCTTGAAGGTTCAAAAAGTTTATAAGCTCCTCGATGAAAGAAACCTTGCCGTGCCTTTCTTTTGCAAACCCCTCACAGTGTCTAGTAGGAGAGCCTGCATTTAATTTAAATGAACCATAGCCAAAACCTGTTCTAGGACTTAAACTTTACTCCAAAGGAATGCTCTATAGCTTATCATTTAAGCCCTTCCTCTGGGGTCCTGTAGCGCCTATGATGTCTATCATAGAAAGCCCTCCATGAATGGGAGAACAATTAAGTTACAACTTCCCCTTCTGTCTTTTGTTCTTCCAACTCATTACATTTGGAGTCATTAGCGGCTTTTCAACAGTTGCCATAAATATCCTTGATTCTCATAGCTTCCCAAGCCTCTGTTAAGGAAACCCTGGTGGTATGTGGAGGGGAGATATGGATGTTCTGAGGCAGGGGCCCTTGAACCTGAACCATTATCGGAAAAATCTGGAGGTCAGGATTCCTGGGTGGCTCAGCCGGTTAAATGTCTATCTTTGGCTCAGGTCAAGATCTCAGGGTCCTGGGTTCGAGCCCCAGTGGGCCTCCCTGCTCAGCGGGGCATCTCCTTCTCCCTTTCCCTCTGCCCCTCTGTCTACTTGTGGTCTCTCCCTCTCAAATAAAAAGAAAAATAAAACCTTAAAAAAAAAAAAGAAAGAAAAACTTGGAGGTCTTATGAAATGCCCAGAGGTCACAGATGTTTGGGTTCCCTCCTTCCCCAGTGTCTCCTTCATTAGACCTGGGGGGTGGGGGTGGGCAGAGAACTTGCATCTCTAACAAGTTCCTGGGTTTTGCTGGTGCCGCTGGTCCACGGACCACACTTTAAGAACCACTAAAGCTAAGCCTGCTCTAAAGGTTAAGACTTCCAGTCAATGATCTAGCCAGACAGAGGCCACAAATCTTTCGGGTATATTTAATCACTCTAAGATGGCTACACTGGAAAGAGTAACACCTGTCTGGTCTAGAGAGGTGGCAATGGCGAAAAACCCCCAAAAGGCCCACATACCTTATAATCTGGGGGAAATTTTTGTTGCTTTGGTGTTGGGCTGTTGTCTGCTCTCCCCGCTACTGGCTCCAGACCTATTTGGGTCAATTCTGCCCTTTATCTCCCCAACGGTCTTTTTCTTCTCTGCTGGAAACTACTAGGCCGAAACACTCAGCCACTGCTATCCCTGGGAGATGTTCCCAGATGGCTGTTGCCTCTCTCCTGTTCACTAACGAACTTGAGAGTGCGGTGTAAATTCAGTGCTGGTATTGCAACAGATAGAGCTCAACCTGCCTCCTAAAAGCAGTGGTCTTTCCCTCCCTTACTTCTCTTCCACTCTTTGGTTACGGCTTCTCAATAGTTCCTTCAATTTCCTTTTACTTTAGTTTAGCGGACTAGCATTTCTGCCTCAACAGTGTCTTTCTGGAGTGACCTCTCCCCCATTCTTTCATTATCTGGGTTGGGGTGGTCTCATGCCTTGGGTGCAAAAATGGGCACATGACCTAGTTCAGGAAGATTAGAATACATATTCCTTTCACTATGAGGACTGGTTTTAGGGACAGGCACATAATCAAAGCCAATCAGCTTCTCTCTTGGACATGCTGGAACATGAAAGTGTGGTCTCCTAAGAGCTGTTTTTACTCCCTTGTGAGGAAAACCCATTTGAGAATGAGGCTCTGTAACAGGGAGCAAAGCCAAAAGACAGAAAGTCCAATTCCCGATGACAGGGAGGTGCCTTGGTTCCAGTCATGCCAAAAGTGAAATTTATCCCTGGATTTTTTAGTTATGCTGTAAGAGACAAAAATCCACAGTGGTCCCCGAGATGCCCAATGTCCCAGTGCACACACACCTTCTCCTAGTTATTCATTTAAGCACTAATTCAGCAGCTGCCACTGTGAGAGGATTTTGCAGCTAAAAGTAAGGCCCCCAATCAATGGACCTTAAAAGAGAAAGGTTGTCCTTGGTGGGCCTGACCTAATCAGGCAATCCTTTCCAAGGGACAGGCTATTCCAAATTTGAGATTCAAAATGAGAGGACATATTTGGGCTGGGGGGAGGGGGTTTGCACCCCATGAAAAGGTACTGGAGAGGCATCAGCTGACAGCCCTGGAATGGGGGTCTTGGGCCTACAGCCGCAAGGAAATAAGTTCTGCCAATCACCACATGACCTTGGAAGAGGATGGCGGGCCCCTGATGAAAATGTAGTCCAACTAACACCTTGATTTCAGCCTTATGAAACCCTGAATGGAGAAGCCAGCTAAGCCAGGATAGCTGCAGAAGCCAAGACAACAGGGGTGTGGTTTGAAGCCCCTAAGTGATGGTACTTCGTTATGCAGCAACAGAAAACAAATATATATGAGATACAACAAATTTTGGGTTTTTTGTTTTGTTTTGTTTTTGTTTGTTTGCTTGTTTGTTTAAATCACCTTGAGTTTCATTTGTTTCTTGTAATCAAAATATCCTAGTTCTCTTGATTGCTCATCTGGTGTCCTCCCATCACTCTGCTGTTCCTCTTTTCCGCTTGTGTCCCCTCTTCTTTTTCCTTCTAGACCCAGGGTATGTGTTCCCCAAGGTGACACGCTCAGTCCTCTTCTCTTTCCTTGCCAATTTCCTTTTCTTGCCTAGAGTTTTTCAACCCGTATCCTGGGCCCTGGCGTCTCCCCCTTTCAAGCTGCTGGATTATGCCAGTCTCCAGGAATCACATCTGTTTCAAAACATCCCATTGTTGCCCCCAAGCCAGGGCTCCTCTTTTATTTCTGACTCTTGCTAACGGCACTACTGTCTTCTTCTCTTCCTCCCTGCGCCTCTTGGCCTGTCGAGTGTCATGGAGCCCGACCTCCAAGCCCACGCTGCCAGGCTGGCTCAGACCCTGTTCCTCTACCAGCCACTGGCTCCCTGGTCTTCTCGCCTGCAGTCTTCTCCCTGCGCACACTGTGTGAATCATCCCCGTTGGATCGTACTTCCTAAAGTAAATCAGATAATACAACTTCTCCATGGCGTACCATCACAGGTTCCTACAGTGAGTGGAAACCATCCACAGTCTGATGGCGGAGACCCTTACAGTTTGGTCCCCACGTGTTTTCCTCCTGATGCATCTCATCCCAGCCAGAGGCACTGCTCCTTTGTCTCTGAGCTCCCATTTCCACACCACAGCTTGGACTCCAAGCCACGGCTCCCAAGGCCCGCACAAAACCTCCTTTCCCCCCTCACTCTTTCCTCCATCCTGCTATCTTACAACTTTCTCACTCACCTGCAATTTTGCTTTCTTCGATTTTAGCTACCTACAGGCAATCAAGGTCCAAAACCCCAGGATCCTCCTTCTGATGTACGGTCAGAAGGTCAATGCGTACGTCATTCACCTCACTCTGCCCAGTCCCGGAGGACTTTTACCATCTCACCTCATCCTACAGAGAAGGGTGAGTATAACACAATAAGATATTTTGAGAGACAGAGACCACACTGACCTAACTTTTCTTATAGTACACTATGATTGTTTTACTTTGTTATTAGTTATTATGTTTTTTAATTTATTAGTTTATACATTATAATTAATAGATTACAAATAAATTTATAATTTGTAAATTGATTAATTTATAAATTAAACTTTAGCACAGCTTTGCATGTATAGGAAAAAAAAAGAAGTGTATCCTGGGTTTGGAACCATCCATGGTTCTTGGCATCCACAGGTGTCTTGGAATGGAGTCCCTGTGAAAAATGGGGCACTCCTGTGCCCTTTTTTAAAAAAAAAAAGTGAACTCTGACAGTTTGTGAACTCTGACAGGTTTTTTATTCCTTTGCCTTAGGATACTAATAATTTTATTCCTTATGTAAGAAAGATACCATTTCCCCAGCTGACTGCAGGAAACTCTATGAAGTCAGGGCTTGAATCTGCCTTCTTGGTCGGAGTGCTTTTTATAAATGGTAAACACTTGATAAATATTTATCAGTGAACTAAGAGTGGGATATTTTACTTTCACTCTGACATGTCCTCCAGTCTCCTCTACTCTGTGGTTCCCAGACAGGAGAGCTCCCTTTCTGGTGACTTGGGAGAAAAATCATTACATAAGCCTCTAAGGAAACTGTTCAATCAGTGAAATGCTGGGCAAGAGCCTCCTTTTCCAACTCAGGACCAAAGCGGACTCTGTATTTTTGTTCTGAGGAAGAAAGAGAAGCAACCGGCGCTGCTGGAAATTGCAGAGTTCAGAAATGCCTCCTCTGGGTAAGCAGGCTCAGCCCAGCAGGGTCCCCAGCCTCTGTCTCCATTCTGTTCACAAAAGAGCATAAATGTCAGTCACAGAGGCCCCAAAGCTCCTCTGTCCCCAAAAGGCGACGAATGTCAATGCAGAACTTTCCTGAGAGGATGGTGTCCCACCCGATTTTAAGAAGAGCTGGAGGAAGATAAAGGGCGGCACGAAGCCCAGACAGAAGGAATTCGGAAGAATACGATGGATTCGTCACATCGTGGGACCCCTACTCAATCCACATTTGCTGATTTGTGTGACCTATCCATTATCAAATCTTTTTCCAAACTGGTAATCCTTAGATTATGCATTGGGAGGCATCTGGGATATTTTCCCCTGATATTGACCGGTTTGTGTTTCGGTAATAAAAACTAAAGTGAGTATGTGTCTAAAGGACACATCATTGGAGAAATACGTATGCTGGGAAAAAATCCTCTGACCAAACTTAAAAAAATATTCTAATTCCTGTTGATTCATGCCACGGTTTCTCTCCTACTATGTAGCAGAGCTTATCATTACAAAGGTAAGGCTTTGCCCACACACATTCGGCTCAGCAAGTGTCTATGTGCAGACTACGTCTCCTTACCGGCATAGATCGAAGTTTGCTAAGAGATAATAATTATGTAACCAGAGAAAAGTATGTCTGCATAGCAAGAATAAAATGAAAATACAGATGAGAAACATGCCATCCTCATTGAATAGGTGTAGAATGATTATCTCTAGGAAATCATAATTTTTAAGACCAAGATGACACATGCTCCTTATTGACAATTTCTTCCTGGCCTTATTTGTTTAAAACTTGGCTCATGCAGGGTTGCCGAAGCCCATCAGAAGGCACTTGGCCCAGGACACGAAGGAATCTTGCTCCAGAAGCCCAGACAGCACACCGAGGCTCCACATTCTCTGGGTTACGAGCCCCTTTCCCACCACGATGAGTCATCACACACCTTCTCTCTGAAGGAGTTGTGTTCATGCCTGAGTGCTGCCGAAGGGCTTCGTAGAAATGGGGAAGGCGGGGAGGGGTCCTCGCTTCATGGGTTCATCACTCACAAAAGCAATGACAAATCAGGAGCAGTGAGAGGGTCTCCTTTGGGGAGAGTGCTCTGATTTTAACTGGCTTTCCATTTCTGCTCTTTTGGCTCTAGGACAAAACTGAGTAAATTAGACCAAAATTTAGAACACAATTAGTAAACATTCTAAGAAAGAAATGTAAATATTTTCCTCTCGTTCTCTTTTGACATACTATTAGGAGTGCTACGATAGCATCTTCATTTGATTTGGTCTGACTTCACAAAATATTTCTATGGGTCAAAGTAAAATGACAAAGTCAGAATCCACATACCCCTCCACTCTCTACTTTTGAACAGATACAAGTAATAGAATTCACCAAAGGTATTCAAAACAGAACTCTGAAAGCATCCTATCAAAGCCACAACTTCCTTTCCATTTAATGAAATACTACTTTGTAAAAACACGCTACAACCAGGACCTCAACTCATGCTTTAGAAGTAAGTTTGAGCGTGGTTACATGAAAAAGGCTATTCAAAGGTTGTTTAAAAACAGAATTATTTTCCCAAACTCAAGATCGGCACAACTACCCAACTTTTGCAGAAGGTTCAGGGAAGAAGACTTTCTGTAATTTTATTAGGAGAATCTCATTTGTCTTCCTTTTTGTCTGCTTTACTGAATTAATAAAGCCAACAAATATAAGGACCCTATGTATTTTTTTAAAAATCTTTATTTATTTGAGAGAGAGAGAGAGAGAGAAAGCACGAGTGGGAGGGGCAGAAGGAGAGGGAGACAGAATTTCAAGCAGACTCCTCACTGAGCACGGAGCCCAACGAGGGGCTCTATCTCACAATCCTGAGATCATGACCTGAACTGAAACTGAATGTCAGAGCCACCCAGGCTCCCCCCACTTCTATGACCTTATATTTTAATCTCTTTTTCATACTATTCCAAGTAGCTGCCTTCTTGTTTAACTATTACAACTTTCTGATGCAATCAGAACAAAAGTATTGCAGGACAAAGGGGCTATTGTAAACTTCTCTCCCTTTAGAGGAGGCTTAATAAAACTATTCTAGCTTAAAACCTGAGATTTCAATGGTCTGAGCTGTAAACACCAAGTAACAGAAATGCCACTTGGCATGAAGTGTGGGGATTACCTGTTGAAACACCAAAGGCAGGTATACTTTGATGTGGGTTACCTGGTGCCGGGGAACTACCAAGAAATACAATTACTCTTTTTTCTATGAATCTGGAGGTGAAGATAGGATACCCTATTTGGAGTAAAGATGATCCACGATGTGGTGGGGGGTGCTGGAGGGCCCAGGCATGCGCACTGGCCAGCTTGAGCTAGTTACAAGTTACACTGTCTAAAGAAAGACCTCCTATCCCACTTGCTACAATGTTCTAAGGCCAAACAAAGGTAAATACCAAGTATTATTTTCTGAGCAAAGGACAGCCCCCCAACCCCGGGCAAGATGCAGCCATGATTTGCCTTCACAGTCCTGAAACACCATCAAAATACCTAATGATGGTATTTCATCAAAAATTCCAAGGAGTTTCTTGACATAATGAGCATTCTAAAAGTTCCCTACATCTCTTTAAAAATAAATATTAAAAAACTCCACAGATATAGCAACATCTGTTTGTCACATAGCCTGAGAACCCACATTCTCAGGGAACAGCATTACCCCCCCGCAGCCCGTGTCTACCAGAAGAAAGAAATAGGGGTTTTCTCCCCTCCTCCTTCAGCCCCTGGGTTTAGGGGTTTATCCTCATATCATGGCTCAGGGGATTCTCACACTTAGCAACTCCCAGCATATCCAAGGAGGAGAAAATTTCTCACTCCTTAATTGTTTTGTCGAATAAGCTCTCAAAAGTTCATTTTTGTTACCTTTTTTCAGGCAAAATAAGAGGCCTTTTACAAAAATTCTATTGCTAAAACAATGGCATTCTCCCGGGAATGACTTCGTTATGGAAATGAAGTGACAGCTTCTTTTATCTAACCAGGCAGAAAGTCTGCATTTATAAAAGGCATTCAGAGCACTCAAGTGCTGTGTGTGGGCGAGGAAAAATGCTATTTTTAATTCAGATTGCAGCATTCCTCCCATACAGGTCTTTCAGATAATCATAATCATAATAATACTGATCTACAAAGAAAAAAAAAAAAGATTCCCATTTCTGCTGACCCCAGCAGAAAAAGAGTGGAAGGAAAAAAAAAAAAGATTAGAATGACAAATACCGTTTCCTTCCACATGTGGACCACTCCTTAGACTCGGAGATCAATCTCTAAAGCTTTCAGAGCAATCTATTATCCGGAATTAAAAGCACTTAAACTCTGAGTAACAGCATCCCATCTCACACAAATTTACATTTTTGTACGTGTGACTTTCATTGTGAGTCTGCAGGAATCACCTGGGCCTGCCAGGAAATGTGGGGTGAGCTCTTCCATCTGTCCTCAAGAGTTGACAGTCCTTGGTGATGCAGTGATGGAGGAGTCCATCTATGTGACACGGCCACACTGGAAACCCAATGTCTGATTTCAAAACCCAGAAGGCCCCCCAGGTATGCAAGAGGTGTCTGAGCTTCTGTCTGTGCAAATGCAGAGCCTTCTGGGTCAGATTATGGAATCTACAGATGGAGATTGGCAGACGGTCTGCCATGTTCCTCTGAATGGCTCTGCTGGGGACCAAAGCCTGAGGAGGGGTGATGGATGGAAGTTCTGGTAGGGAAGAGGAGACCAGCGTAGATGACGCTGCAGAAGTATGAAATTGGAGAGAAAAAAAAGTGTAGCATCAGAGTGGAATTACAAGGCTAACGGATGGAACAAGACCTCCAGTCATGGTTAAGTGACTGGTTTACGGCCCCTTGAGCAGGATGAGAGATGAGAGAACAGACAGGGTCAGAGAGAGATTTTGTAATTGAAGTAAAAGTCACAGTAAAACCACTTAAATCATCTGTGAAGTGTACAATGCTGTGGTTTTTACCATTAGCTCATTCCAGAGGATTTTCATTATCTCAAGAAGGAACTCCATACTCACTCTCCATTCCCATCTCCTCCTGTTCCTGGCAACCACGCATCTACTCTCTGTTCTATGGCTCTGCCTATTCTGGATGTTGCCTATAAATGGACTCCTATACTATATGGCCTTTTGTGCCTGTCTCCTTCCACTTAGCATCCCGTTTTCCGGATTCATCTAATACTTTGTTCCCTTCCTGGCTACATAATAGTCGGTTGTAGGTAGAGACCACATTCTGTTTCTCTATCAGTGGATGGACATTTGGCTTATTTCCACTTTGTGGTTATTAGGAAGACTGCTTTGAACATTATTCTACCTACTTTTGTTTGAATGCCTGTTTTCAATTCCCTTGGCTGTACACGGAGGGATTGCTGGGTCATGTGGTCATTCCATGTTTTATATTCTGAGGAGACGCCAAACTGGTTTTCCACACTGGCTGCACCATTTTCTGGAAATGTATGAAGTCTCTGATCTTCCTTCTTCCCTAACATTGGTTATTCTCCTTTGATTATTCATTATGGCCATCCCACTGGGTATGAGGTGGGATCTCCCTATGGTTTGGGCTGCATTTTCATAGCCACTAATGATGCTGAATGTCTTATCAGTGTGCTTAGAGGCCATTTGTATATCTTCTTTGGAGAAATGTCAATCCAGTCCTTTGTCCTTTTAAAAATTGGGTGGTCTTCTTGTGGTTCAATTCTGAGAGTTCTTTATATAGGGTGGAAGCCAGACTCTGATCAGATACATGATTTGCAAATATTTTTTCCCATTCTGCAGGGTTGTCTTTTGACCTTGATAGTGTTTTTTTGAGTCACGAAAGTTTTTAATTTTGATGAAGTCCAATTTATCTATTTTTGTTGTTGTTGCTGCTTGTGTTTTTGGTATCACACCTAAGGATCCATTGCCAAACTCAAGGTCGTGAAGATCCACTCTACTGTTTTCTTCTAAGAGTTTTATACTCGGGCTCTTACATTTAGATCGTTGGCCCTTCTTAGTTAATCTTTTGTATGTGGTGTGAAGGGTCCAGCTTTTTTTTTTTTTAATGTGTCTCATCTGTCCTTCCCAGATGTCCCAGCACCACTTGTGGAAAAGAGGTCAAAGAGGTTTTGAGTATGGAATTATTTTAATCTGTTCTCTTTTAAAAAGGTGTTGTGTGTGTGTGTGTGTGTTTTGAAAAAAAAATGAGCAAATTACCTTTCAATGACTATATGGTTACAGTGAATACATCCCACATTTTGAAGATATAACAAATTTTCAAGGGTCCTGACTGAAAAGGACCATAAGTCTGAGCTTTCAGAGAAAGAATGAGCTCTTGGGTGATGCTTCTGCTGGGACTAATTTCCTAAAGCAACAAGGAGCTTGAAATGGCTTGGTTTTCTGTTCTTTTAGCTCCATTTGTCTCCATGTGTATTCCCCTCTAGTGAACTCTTTAGTCCTTAGACATCTAAACACCTCTGCTCTCTTCCCCACCCCAATACCCGCCTATTATTAAGAGAATTTAATAATCTAGATTATAATGAGCCAGACATAATATACATCAAGTATGATGCCCAACTTTCAGTTTTAAGCAAAAAGAAAGTTCAGAATTCCAGGCTTCATCTATTCAGCCACTGGATGAACCGGAGACTTTCGAATTCCCTCCAGCATCATTGCTCAAACTTGTCGCAAGCTGAGATCGCATGGAGAGCTTTAAGAATCCTGAGGTCTGCAATCACCTGCAGAGACCCTCACTTAATGGATCCGGGGTGACGCCTGGGCAATGGGGCTCTAATGTACAACTGAAGTGGGGAGCCAGTGCCCTAAGTCAGTGGTCAGAAGTGGCTCCTGACCCCGCCACCCTCGGAGCCAGCCTTCCTGACCACCTCACACCACTTGTGGTGTGTTAGGGATGTACATTCTCCCATTTCTGTTAAGTTTTCTCATTTTAAAACTAACAAAAACTGAATTTCTTCTATTAGTTCTCATTTGATCTTCCCCCACATGCTGTTAGTATTCCCAATGACCAGTGACAAAACCAACTGAGAGATTAAGCAACAGCCCCAGAGCCCGAAACTTCCAAGTGGCAGAGAAATGGATTTCAGTGAAGTGGATTTGCGACCCTGAAGTCTGTACTGGGTAAACCCTCTCGGTAATTTTAGAAGAGCCAACCATGGGGCGCCTGGATGGCTCAGTGTCCTTCGGCTCCGATCATGATCTCAGGGTCCTGGAATCGAGCCCCGCATCAGGCTCCCTGCTCAGCAGGGAGCCTGCTTCCCCCTCTCTGCCTGCCTCTCTGCCTACTTGTGATCTCTCTCTGTCAAATAAATAAATAAAGTCTTAAAAAAAGAGAGAGAGCCAACCGTTAGGAGGAGGGTCCTATGATTTGGTTCCAAGACCCACAAAGAGAAAAGCCATTTCGCATCTTCCATCCATCATTCATTTTGCAGGATGGGCCTGAGGGTGAACCCACACGGAAGAGAACGGTGGTATCTACTGTCCTTTCTGTTGCATGTGTGCGTGCATGCATGCGTGTGCATGTGTGTGTGTCCCTACAAGAGAAGTGGGCCTCGGGGTTATATCTGAATTAAGGAAGATATGACATGCTTCCAAAAATGCTAGGTCAGGTTTTCAGAGACAGCTGGGCAGCAGTAATTCTTTCCAGTATTTAATAAGACTGGCAACAGGCAACGATATACCTTTATTACGGTGCACGAATAACAAACACTGAGGGGACTGATTCTTCCTTCCTTTGTGAATTTAATCTGATGCCCACATATGATTACAAAGCTCCATCGTCGAAGACAGCAAGGCCAAAGGCTTTCAGGCAAAAATCCCCAATCCTTGAATATTCAGGTTCTTGTGGTAGAAAAGGTACAACACCCTCAGAATATCCTCTTGCCTGCCAAAGCACAGGGCACACTCACCAACCTTTATACAATAGCAGAATAAAGTCAGAATTGGTAAAATCTATTGGTAATGGCAGTAAAAGCTAGGAAATGGGTTTCAAGTCACTTTTTCCTCCTCAGACATGTGCACTCAAACCCATGTGTGCGTCGGGGCATGCCTGCTTGTGTAAACACGTGTATGAGTGCGTGTGTGTGCGTGAACGTGTGCTCACACACACACACCAGGCTTGAAGGAAAAACACATTGTGGTCCTGTCATTTTTCATAGGTCTCACTTACTTATCTTTAAGAAAAGCAGTGGTGGGTGCACTGCTTGCGTCCTACAGAAGGAAGCTGGGAGAACTTCTGTCCAACGGACTCAGACACTAGAAAGCAGTAAGGATTTGCTGAATGTCTTCTTAGGCCAGGATCAGAAGTGCATTAGATGAGAAAAGTTTTTACAAGTGGGAGTTGTACCTGCTTGTCTCCTAATTGTAGTGAATCTGTCAACTTCCTTTCCAGTGTATCAAGACTTTACTCTTCAAAATCATTCTCAGTGTGCTCTGAATTGCTGTACTTTTAAGCTAACTACATCTCAAAGTGCTGTTTAAAAACTGACATCTTCAACCGCATTTCAGGCTGAGAATATACCTAAATTTGCAAAGTCTCATTGGTTCTTGAGAGAGTGCTACTTTAAAAAATACACTTGACAGCCAATCTCTTGAAAATGATTTGTGCAGAAATTGTGTTCAAATTACTTTATGCCAAGACATTTAAGAGAGAATGTGGTTTTCTTTGTAATAGGCTAAAAATAATGATATCCTTTATCTTCAACTGAACATGTACATATGTTGTATAAGCTGTTGCATTTAAACAAATTGAAAAACAGTAGGATTCTGGCTCTAGTCCATAAAGAAACAAAACTTGCCCAGAATACCATGTTAAGCATTAAAAAAAAATACAATTAACTGTTATTTTCTACGAAGTTCGATCCTATATAATCAGACTTGTCAACCAGGTCCAAGGCATCAGATTAGAAAAGCCAATGTCTCAACAACACACGGGAAACAGGGAAGGAAAAAAAAAAAACCAGCTAGTGCACTCCAATTTTTACACAGGGAAAAAGAGAGTAAGGGGAAAGTTCATTTATATTTCCACAAATTGCTTTTGAGTGAGTGGATAATATGCTATCAAACTTGACCTCATAGAAAAAGTGTGTAAATCAGATCCCTACTATAATTCCTATTGGACATTTCATTGAGTGTGTATCATGTGCAAAGTGCTGCTAGGTGAGATACAAGGTTCAGAAATGAATAAAACATATCCATTGCTTTGAATTCAGGATATCGATTTTTTAAAACAAAAAGCTAATTATAAGCAATTCTAATAATTTTTGGTAAGTCCTCTTTGCCAACAGGAGTTTTTGTGTGAGTTGTTTTTTATTTTGTTTTGTTTTTTGTTTGTTTTTTTTTTTAGCCACAACCCTATCTTCAAAGGAAAGGAAATTTTGCTTGGAAACCCACCAGGGAGTCAAAAATCCACATATAACTTTAACTCCCCCAAAACTTTACTGCTAATAGCTTAGTGTTAACCAAAACCTTACCAAAAGTGTCAATTGACACTTTTTTTTATGTGGTATAGATCATATGCTGTATTCTTACAATAAAGTAAGCTAGAGAAAATTTTATTAAGGGAAAATACATTTACTGTCCTGTACAGGAAAAAAAATCCAGAAACAAGTGGACCCACATTTTCAATAAGTATTTTTCAAGGGTCAACTATACATAAAACAAATAAAATTGAGGCCATTCATATTGACATACATTGGTTCCCCCACTTCTCCACCCATCATAACCAAGGACTTCTGAAGGCAGCCCTTGGAGGGTTAGGGGGCTTTGAGGAATCCTTAGCCCATTGGAGAGTGTGATCTGACCTCCATTGGTCTGAGGAGTCCGTACTCCTTAAACATGGCATAAGGGACCTTCTATGCTTTGCTCCTTTACTTCTCCGCCTTACAAGCTCATCCCCCACCCCCCGCCATCACATCACGTGTCATTAGTGATGGAGAACCAACTGATCACTGTAAACACTAGGTACCCTGTTCTTCCTTCCCCATGCTTTGTTCATGTTGTTCCAAAGCAGGTGATCCCTTCATGCCCCTCGCCTATGTGGTGAGAGACACCCCACAACTCTGCACACTTGGATACCATCTTAACTCCATACATGCATTCATTTTGGCCCTACCGTGCTGGGTGGTAATTACTCATGCCGCCTTCACCAAAACTAACTCATGAGTATCTCAAGGATAAAGAGTATACTGTATTTATAGTTTACTCCAGCTCTCAGCACAGGTCCTGGCGCATAATATGGGATTCATAACTGTTGAGTAAATGAATAAAGATGGATATGATGGGTGGACGGACGGATGGATGGATGATATGGCTTGCAGTTCTTTAATCAAACTGGTGGGAAACATTTATAAGCATATGTATATATTAAATCCATATTTTTCTAAAACTTGTGATAAAGTACACAGAACATAAAATGTATCATCTTAACCTTTTTTAATTGTACAGTTCAGGGGCATTGAGTACATTCACACGGTCTACAGCCATCATCACCATCCATCTCCAGAATTCTTCATTTTGCATAACTGAAATTCTTGTATATACATACACTCAAGAAACTCTTAATAATGTAGTTTAATGATCTAGGGTGTGGAATGCCCAGCTTCTTCACTTCCCCTTTGCCCCCACCTGCTGTACAGCTCATGCCTTTTCATCCACAGTTAGGATGTTCCTTTGTGAGAAATGTGGTCAATGTGGTTGAGGCATGTGGTCAATGAAACTCCTAGCTACTAGTTTAGCTAATAGCTAGCAGCTTAAGTTGTTCGAAATGAATTTTCTAAATTGTTTTCCTAAGCCCTCCCTGATTCTTACGACCATGAATTGTTAAGAGTCAGGTTTCAACCCGGGGACTACTTTGGGCTTCATGGAAGGCACGCTTTTAAGGAGGACGTGTATAACGGAGCCTAGAAACAACACACGTAGCCTATATGTGATATCCATGTGAGTTTTTTGTATTTGGACATTTCTGAACTTAGAACTTGTTTTACATACGATGAATATATAAAAAAGTGGTAGCATTTCTATCCCCCCCCCCCCGCAAGGAAACTAATCATTAAATCTGTGGTGCATCTTATAATCAGGGCATCAGAGAAATTAGGGCAAGCTGGTCAATATTTCATATTTGTACAGGAAGATTTTTAGTTTAAAACATTGGCATATCACGATCCACTTCCAATCCAACACATAGAGGAGTCTAAGGCAAAGAAGTAAAAGGACTTGAAGGGGTGACAAGTCACCCTGGTGAATAGAGGGAGGCCGGCAGTGGATAGCAAGGGACCCAGACACGAGGCCAGGATCTAGTACCAACTGCCACCACATGAAAATCTCTCCCCTCCTCCGGCCTCAGGCTCGCCATGTATAGATTACATGGAGTAGACTAAAATTCAAAGGGTTAAGCTCTTCCTGACCTCCTTCCTCTACCAACATCCAGTAGCTCTCTGACCCTGCTCTAGAGTCCTTACCGGGACACAAGCTCAAGGGCCAACTGGTTTCCTTGGCATGGTTGGTTCTGGCATCAGATAATGGGGAGAGCCACCTCCTCCTGAGTTCAGCTCTCCTACTCCCACTTTTTTTTTTTTTTGGCTATTTTAAATTTTTATTTTTTATAAACATATTTTTATCCCCAGGGGTACATGTCTGTGAATCGTCAGGTTTACTGGCGTGGAGGTTCCTCAAAAAGTTGAAAATAGTCCTACTCCCACTTTTGAAGCACTGTAATTCTAGCTCTGTTTTCCAACTTGGATTATCATTACCGCTTTCTACCTCCCAGCACCTAATTACGTACCCCTCCAGGGAACCTAGGCTGTGTGAGGGGGCCAAAACTTGGCCAGACACAGCCTACAGTTCTCCCTCCTAGCTGTGGTCAGCCCAGATGCCTAGACACACATGAGGAAGCCACTCAGTCCTTGCTTGAAAGAAGGCATCATATCGGTGGCCCAGATGTCCACCTTCTTGACTGATACGCCTATCCTCCGCCAAGTTTAACTCACTGGAGCCATAGCACCAGAACTTCCTTCACCAAGAAATAAGCCAACAGCATGAAAAAGGTCCCCATCGGTCTTGCCTAGGGTGCTGGTATCAGTACTATTTTTGAGCACTCTAACATTAGGTCAGGCTGGACATCCCAACCCTTAAAAAGTTAATTAGGGAAAGAACGCACGTAGGCTTTATTTGAGAGGAAAAGTGCATTGGCAGCGTCTAAAATAGAAAGTTAAATACAGCAATGAGATCTTGAAATTTCCCCTTGCAAAAAAAAAAGGGGAGGGTGGGATTTAACATGAACACGAGCCAGATTTGCTGAAAAAGCAGTCTTTGTTCCTCAACAAAACTGAAGCTGACTCTTTACAGAGTACTTACATTTCCTGAAATATCGTACTATAACCGACCCATGGACATTGTGACAAGGCCCCTATTCTGAAAGCATGTTCAGGGAGAACCAACGGTATATAAAGAAAGCAATTTAGGGTCTCAGGGATGACTTCAGATGATTGAGAACATAAACTGTGACAACCTCTATCTTTTAAACGTTTAAGTAATTTTAGTGTTGCTTCAATTGCCAGACCATGTAAGTTACCAAAAAAACCAAAACCAAAAAACAAAAAACAACCTCTGCTTTCTGTGGGTGGGGGCATGGGTAGAATAGGTGAAGGAAATTAAGAATATTCCTATCATGATGAGCACGGACAGAATCATACATAGAACTGTGGAATCGCTGTCTTGTACACCTGAAACGAGTATCATGCCATATGTTAACTCTACCAGAATTAAAATTAAAAACTTAAAAAAAAATAGTCTCTGCTTTTTCTTAGCCTCCACATGCCCAGCGACCAGGAACGATATTCCGCGAACAGCACACCGTCCCACCGCCTCCCGTGAGAAATATGCCTCAGTAATTCTCCTGTTCTTCCTCAGCGGGACGGTGTCTCGTCCCAGGCTGAGAGTATCAGGGTTTTGGCAGAGAACTGACTGAAAAATCTTGGCACCAGGGCTTACTATAAGCCGAGTTTACGCAGGAATGGAAGAACATCGGAAGCCCTGGGAAAATAAGAAATATTTCTAGGGTAACACAGAAGTTGGCCTTTTCTCTGCTGATTTGTTTTCATTTGCTCACATATTCTGACTCATCCCTGGCGCAACACAGAGCAGGTCCATCTTTTATTAAGCATCAAATCAGAGGGAGGAAGAGTTTTAAGGAACATTGTCATTTGGGGGCTGTAAGATTTTTGGTCTCTAGTATGGTTTTATTAAATCCTTTTACATAAGTAAAGTTGGTGCTCTCCCCTCACCACCTCTCTGTGTTTTGTTTTTTTTTTATTTCCAGAAAATAAGATATTTTTGTGTAGGTCAGACCACCGAGTAGTAGTTCAGAAAAGGATGATTTTAGCTTTAATTGCTCTCCTCACTCCATATTTAATGGCGGTAAAGACATGTAAATTCACTGGAAAATGGGGAATCCATTTATATGTTGAGTTTAAAAATATTAATGTCTTATTCAGAAGTGTTAATAGGACTGATGAGTTAATGTTGGTAAATCACGTTGCATTCCCAGGTCAAAGATGTGAAATGAAATTATCATTATTTGTTTCAGTGGAATCTCAATGATGAACTATGGTCTAGGGGGTCTAATTAGGATTTTTAAAAGCCCATTAACTTTAAGATAAGAGGGAGAACTTGTTTGCAGTATTCACTTTTACCTAAGTGAGTAAAGCTCATGTCCATGATTATTAAAAACATTACGCAATACCATGTAACAAGTTGATACAGGTAAAAATTAACCAAAGGTTGTATGGATGGATGGATGGATGGATGGCTACACAAATGGCCAGCTGGCAACCAAAAATATTATATTATTATATGAAGGCTACTTCTATTAATATTCTATTAATATCCAATATAATATTAAGGCCACTTCTTTAGAACCCTGTTTTCCTAATCCCAATTACCCCTGGAGAAACAGATCTTGGAATATAATGGATTTCAATTACGGAATTGTATTTTGTTTAGGGTTATTATATATTATATATAGTTTGGGGTTGGGAATTTTGAGATAATGAAATCCTTTTGGTTCACTATATGTTGCTTTTCTGTTTCTCTGTTGTTAAACTGATAAAACAAAGATTTTTCTATTACATTGTACTCAGAAATCCTGGACTTGAGGAGCTGCTTGATATTAATGAACAAACAGATGGGTGAACAGGTAGGTAAGAGGTATCATTCAATCACACTGTTGAAGATCAGAAGGAACCTTGAGAGCATCTCATGCCACCGGGAAAGACTAAACTTCAAACATGCCAGACCCTTATTATTCTTAAACATTTATGAGAAATGGGCTCATTCACTAGAGTAGCGTTTAAGGACTTTTACTGTGTGGAAACTCTTCCTTACACTGGAGTCTCCAAAGTCAGGTTTATAATTTATCCTGTAAGCCTGATACAAGGTAAAGTTTTCCCCAAACTCAAAAAAGAATGACTTCCCTTAATTTCTGAGTCTTTATAAAGCTTATCATATTCTTTGTTGCTCAATAAATTCTCTCTGAAACAACAAATTTCTCTTTATGGGGAAAAGATAGTCCCTTGGAATCCCCTGGACCAACTTCTGGTTTTGCATGCTTATAAAAGTCAACTAACAGAATTTTTTTTTTTTGAGGAAGAAAATAAATTTAACTAGTAACTATTCCTTGGAGTATGACTTTATAGTCACAAATACTGGATGTTGTTATAAATTTTAAAAAGCATTATAAAGAGTGCTTTCAAGAGCAATACAATAAATGGAAGTTGTATAATTCATGAATAGATACTCACTAGAAGAATGGAATAATACCAGTTGGGGTCCCTATTGTTACAATAACAGTTCCCAGTATATCCTGCCTCCCTGTGTCCATGGTCACATTAACTGTGGGCTTGACCATGTGATCTGCTTTGGCCAGTAAGCTATACAAATGTAACTCATAGATCTAGGAATGGGTGCCTGTGGCTGGGAATAAAATTCCTGGTGATAGCATCCCACACAGGTTCAAAACACAGCACATCTTTCAAATGACACAGATGCAAGTCAAGATGATGTCCTTTGGAGAAATGTTTGAGATGACTGACAAAGTGGTTCAAAAGATGATGAAGATACAGTACCAAGGATGAAGGCTGCAAATGAATTATTTCACATAGTAGGAAAGCACACAAAAGCAATATTTCTAAATCAATCTCTATAAGACTTCAAACATGTTTGTGAGACTAAGTAGTTTAAACAGAAATCTAATGGCTTTATCTAAATTTCCAAGTTCTTAAATGCTTACAGTTAAGTTGGCATAAAAACTCATTGAAAGGGCGTCTGGGTAGCTCAGTTGGTTAAGCATCTGACTCTTGATTTTGGCTCAGGTTGTGATCTTGGGGTCCTGGGATCGAGCCCCACATTGGGCTCCGCACTCAGTAGGGAGTCTGTTGAGATTCTCTCTCTCTCTTTACCCCTACCCCCGCTTATGCACATTCTCTCTCAATCAATAAAATCTCAAAAAAATACTTAATTAAAAAAAACCCAATTCATTCAAAAGATGGAAGATGGCTTAAACTTGAACTTTATGGTGTATCTCAGGCCAGACCTCTTCTTGATCTGCAGACCTGAAGACTGAACAGCCTATCTGAAATACCCACTAAAAACAATGTCTCACCACCTCATACCCATTAGGATGGCCACTATCAAAACCAGAAAACAATAACTGTTGGCGAAGATGCGGAGAAAGTGGAACACTTGTGCACTGCTGGTGGGAATATAAAATGGTGCGGCCACTTTGGGAAATAGTACAAGGGTTCCTCAAAATGTTAAAAATAGATTTACCATATGATCCAGCAAATTCTACTTCTAGGTATGTTCCCCAAAGAACTGAAAGTGGGAGCCCGAAAAGGTATTTTGGTATTTGTCCATCCATGTTCACAGCATTATTCACAACAGCCAAAAGGTGGAAGCAACCCAAGTGTCCACCAGGGGATAAAGGGATAAATAAAATGTGTGTGTGTGTGTGTGTGTGTGTGTGCGTGTCTCTGTGCGTGTTTGTATGGAATATTATTCAGCCTTAAAAAGGAAGGAAATTCTGTCACATACTACAATATGGATAAACCTTGAACACTATGCTAAGTGAAATAAGCCAGACACAAAAGGACAAATATAGTATGATTCCACTTATATGAGCAATCAAGAGCAGTCAGACAGACAGAGAAAGTAGAGTGGTGGCTGCAAGGGGCTGGGGGAGGGAGAAAGGGCTGTTGTAGTCTGATGAGCGTGGAGGTTCCAGTTTTGCAAGATGAAAAGAGTTCTGAAGACTGAATGCATGACGTGAACGTACTCAGCACTACTAAACTGTAATCTACAAAGGCTTTATGACGGCAGAGTTTATGAGTATTTTGCCATAATTTTTTTTAAAAAGTCTCATGGGGTGCCTGGTTGGCTCAGTGGGTTAAGCCTCTGCCTTCAGCTCAGGTCATGATTTCAGGGTCCTGGGATCGAGCTCCACATTGGGCTCTCTGCTCGGCAGGGAGCCTGCTTCCCCTCCTCTCTCTGCCTGCTGCTCTGCCTACTTGTGATCTCTCTCTCTCAGTCAAATAAATAAATAAAATCTTTAAAAATAAATAAATAGATAAAATAAAAAATAAAAATAAATAAAAATTTTAAGAAGTCTCATGTATACCTTAAACTCAACATTTTCCAAACTCTGCTATGTGCCTGCCCTCCCCATCTCTGTGAATGGTGCATTTGTTTTATTAGTTGCGCAAGCTGGGGAATTCTCCTGGTGATCACCTCTATGTCTTTGTTCACATAAAAAATGCACATGGTATGCACAGCTGGCCTTGAGAATGAACTATATCATGAACCCATCTACACCTCCTCTGATTTTACTGCTATCGGTCAGCTCCAAACCACTATTGCTTCTCCTTTGGTCAACTGCAGGTTTTCTACCCTATTTCCCTGTTTTTCTTTGTCACCCTCCAATCTACCTTGCGTGTTTAGACCCTTGCATGACTTTCTAAGCATTTAGAATAAAACTGAATTCCCTTGCCAGCCACAAGGCTCTGCACTATCTGTGGCTTGTCTATTCTAACATCAACCTCTCCTACTCCTCTCCCAGCTCACTCTAGCTTCCAGCAACAGTGGTTCGAGTTCATGATCTCTGGATGTTCCCAGCACATCGCACCTCAGGACCTTTGCATATGCCATTCTCTCTGCCCACACTCTCACTTCCACAGTGTGCCCCTTCTTGATCTAATGTCATCTCCAAAAAGAGCCTTTCCTTACCCATCTGATCTAACATAGACCCACCCCCCCCCAATCTTGTTCTTCTTTCGCATGTGTGACTGTTCTCTCCTCTTCATTTCTAATTATATTTATTTGTTTACATGTTTATTGTCTGTTTCTTCCAGTAGAGTATAAACTCCTGGGAGCGACATGGCACAAATAAATTCATAGAGAATAATGTAGACACTGAAAAGTGTCATGAAAACAGTAAAGCAGGGTAAGAAGACTGGGTGCTGTTTTAGATAGGACAGACAAGGAAGGCCTCTTGGAAATGACGTTCGAGTATTCACCCAGGTCATTTTCCTGTTTGAACATGTTCGATAGCTCAGCTGACTTTCCCACTTAGCATCATGGTGCGACCGTGCTTCTCACCACCCAGGACTGGAATTCTTATGTCCTCCAGGGGCCTTCGGATCCTCCCTGTACTCCTCTTTATCCTTCATTCTCCCACTTGCGAATATGCCTCATGCTATCCGTTCTGTCCCTTCCTGTCCGGAAAATGACATCACTCCCTGTTCCAGTCTATTCTACATATGTGAGCCAAATTAATCTTGTTTCAATCAATTCACCTTGTTTCAAAATCTCTCATTGCTGGTTCCTCTTTGCTTCCCAAGTCCAGACTTTTCACCCTAGATTTCCTGATAGTCCACAATAGGACTTCAACCTGCCTTTCCAAGTATCTCGTGCTTTCCCCATCACGAGCACGTGGCAGCTTCTTGTTCCTTGCACATTCTCTTCATTTTCTAGAACCTGTACTTTCTGATTCGTTTGCCTTTCCACACTTACCTACCCATCCCTGTCACAAACTAACCCAAATCTCAGGTCCCATTTCAAAATCACTTTCTTCAGGAAAATTTTTCCTGATCTTTCCAATCAGAAGTGATCACATTAAGGGGCGCCTGAGTGGTTCGGTGGATTAAGCCTCTGCCTTCGGCTCAGGTCACGGTCTCAGGATCATGGGATCAAGCCCTGCATCGGGCTCGCTGCTCAGCAGGGAGCCTGCTCCCCCCGCCCCAACCCTGCCTGCTTCTCTGCCTACTTGTGATCTCTCTCTCTTTGTCAAATAAATAAATAAAATATTTTTTTAAAAGAAGTGATCACATTAAGCATGTTTTAAATTTTATTATACATATTATCACATTCTGTCTTTTTAAAAAGATTTATTTATTTGAGTAAGAGAGAAAGAGAGCATGCATGAGCAGGGGGAGGGGCAGAGGGAGACTGAGAGAGAAAATCCTTAAGTAGACTCCCCAGTGAGGGCAGAGCCCTGTGTGGGGTGCCATCCCAGGACCCTGAGATCAGGACCTGAGCTGAAATCAAGAGGCAAATGCTCAACTGACTGAGCCACCCAGGTGTCCCATCACATTCTGTCTAAATGCCATAATTACTTGTAAACTTTCTCCAGTCCCTTCGAGGACACAGACTGCCTGCCTGCGTCACTAACACTTTGTTATTCACCTATTACTTTGTTATTCCAAGTGTGGTCCCTGGAAATGCAGAATCTCGGGCCCCACGTCAGACCTACAAGAGTCAGAAGCTGCCTTTAGCGAGATTCCTAAGGTGATGCCTACGTACTTGACCGCAGCCCCAGGAACCGCTCAGGAGCCACTTAACTGGCTGAAGTGACGGGAAAAACAAGATATCAGAACCAAAACACGATTTACATAATTCATTCAAAGATAATTGTGAGTGACTAATGCTTTCATTATGGAAAACCCTATCAAAGCTGCATAGACAGAAGACGGTTAACGAAATCAACCTTCTGAGGGAGGAAACAAATTTTGCGTTGGCCAACTACATAGCTTGAGAAGGTTTTGCCGTTTTGTAAAGCTTGTCTGTGTATGGGTGGGAAGCCAGCACAGGACTTGCCCACTACTGCCAATGGCATCAGTCTCCTCCTGGAACGAATCGGTTGGCTGTGAAAATCCTTGCATGGAATCTCAGAGTCTGCTGTCCCATCCTGCAGATTTACAACTGGGATGTGCCCCAGGAAGATTCATCCTAATTTGACGTAGCAATAGTACTACTTTCTCTGCTCTGTAACAAAGCTTCTGATTTTTTTCCCTACATGGAAGACAGATCACGATCAGGAGACACAGACTCAACCACTGAGAAGTGGGTGCTTCATTCCGTGAGGAAACAGGAGGTAGTGGGAGTCTGGAATGACCTTCTAGAAGGGCCCCAGGCTGACCACTAGAGGGCACTGCGACGTGAAAACAATTATCCTGGCTTCATCATTCCCACAGACGGTGTTCTGCTTGTGAATTAAGAGCACCCCCTCTTCAATCTTCCACTCCCCCCCATAAATGGGCAGGGAGCGAGCTCACAGCTTCAGTGATGTGGAACTTACACCTCACCTCCTTTATCTTTTTTATTATTTTTTTTAATTCAATTTAGGTAATATACAGTGTATTCGTAGTTTCATGGGTAGAATTTAGTGATTCATCAGTTGCCTAAAACACCCAGTGCTCATCATGAAGGAGTGCCCTCCTTAAGGCCCATCACCCAAGAAGACATACAAGTGGCTCACAGACCTCTTTCATCTTTTCACACACAGACATTTAAGTGCATAAGCTTGAGTTGTGACATACAGCAGGACTGGGGGCTGACACCCGACCCTGCCATCAGCGGGCTCGCCTTCCACTAGTCAGAGGTCTCCAACTTTCTACTCCTCCTTTCTCCCTCAGAAGTACATCAGCAGCAACAGCCAAAAAGCCTGCATCGTCCACCTTGTTCCCCGGAGTGTTCACTAACGTTCTCAGAAGTTCTGACTGAGCTTATGTCTTCTGCAAACGTGTTTTCCTGGGAGCAGGAGACAGGCCTACAAGGGCAGGAGGTCTGGAGGCAACGGCATTCACTCTGAGAGGGGAGTGAGAATGTCCGCCTGAGGCCTTTGTGGCTGCCCCAGAACCAGAGAACCAGGTAGCCTGGTTTCCTCCTGCACCTCGCTGGTAGGGACGAGGCTCTGAGCTCGCACCCCATCCTCCTAGTCTCTAGGCTGATCTCAGTCGGGCGCCCTGAGGCAGCCAGGTGTTAGCTCACAGCAGAACACACGAGGAGGGCTGCCCTCCCCTGGGCCTCACGGGCTCCGGCGGGGATGTCATTCCCCCCAAAGCCAGCTTCTCAGAAGTTCTGCCGCCACGCCTCACACAAAAGGCTTTACCACAAGAGTTTTCATACACGCTTCTCCTTCCTCAGAAAGCACCATTTGTTTGAGGATCCGTAAATAGCTCCGACAGAAGACACAATTTGCTCAAATACTTTGAGCCATGGAATGTAGTATTCCTCCCAGAACCAGGAAACAGATGAACGTGAAAACAGGAACATCTCGAGTCACCTCTCAACTCTACAGAAAGTGGCGCATTTTTAGATGAAAAACAAAGTAAGCACTTTGTTTACTGTTCTCTCTCAGAGAGGAACCTGGACTCCATACTCCAAGGGTGACGTCAGCATCCCCATTTGTCACATACTACATGGGAAAAGAAAAAAACAAAAAACAGCACTTCCAAGTTCTAAGCATTGGAAAGGCACTCCCTTTTAGAAACAAATTTAGAATGCAAGCTTTTTTTTTTTTTCTTTTTTCTCCTCAAATGTCAAAAAGCCCCGAGGACCAGAATGGGCTTGAGGAACTCATGCAGCTGGGCCTGAGAGCTGCTTTCCCAGAGTTTCGTCCACTGGTTTTCAGACACCACCAGCAACAGCCATGCCCTCCTTCCTGCAAGTCGGGGTGGGGCGTGGTGCAAGAGCCAGAAGCACCCTCGGAACATACAGCAGGGACAGGGAGAGTGGGTAGGACCCTCTGCCCACCATCGCCACCATCTCACCAGAAGGAAACAACACGCATCACTTTCTAGGAATTTCTTAGTGGCTGGGATCACATGTCCTCCTTGCACTTAAGTTTCCTTCTTCAGATTTTATTTATTTATTTGAGAGAGAGAGAGTGAGAGAGAGCATGAGTCTGAGGAGGGGCAGAGGGAGAGGGAGAAGCAGTCTCGCAGTGAGCAGGGAGCCTGATGTGGGACTCGGTTCCAGGACCCCGGGATCATGACCTGAGCCGAAGGCAGATGCTTAACCGACTGAGCCACCCAGGCACCCCTGCACTCAGGTTTCTTTTTTTTTTTTTTTTAAGATTTTAAAAATTTATTTATTTGACAGAGAGAGATCACAGCAGAGAGAGAGGGAAGCAGGCTCCCTGCTGAGCAGAGAGCCCGATGCAGGACTCGATCCCAGACCTTGAGATCATGACCCGAGCCGAAGGCAGCGGCTTAACCCGCTGAGCCACCCAGGCGCCCCTCAGGTTTCTTTTGACCAAATATCATGTAGCAAAAATGTGGCTGAGGGGCCCATAGGACTCAAGTAAAGCATCTTTTCCGTATCTGTTCTTTTAGTGCAAGCCGACTTCAAAAGTTCAGCCAATGGCCAGGGAAATGTTTGGGGCATTCAGAATCCCCTCTGTGCCAATGGAGCTGATCTCATGTATGAATTTTTCAGCTCCTGACTTGAGGAGACAAGTCATCCCTAAAATACCCAGCAACATGTTTATCTTCATTAAACAATGAACGGCCTTTCATACAAAATCCGACAGGACACAGATTTCTGTTCGTGCTAATGGAAAGTGATCAAAAGCCCCAAGATGCTTTGGTTAGCTTACTCTGAAGCCCGTTCCTGCTCTAGTTTCCATGTAGACTACATCAAAAGAATATAGATATCATGGGAGACTCGAAATGTTTAAAGTCTCTAGTACTAGTGAGAAAATACCTTTGAAACTACAGAAGATATGGAACAAAACTTACAGCCAGCTTCTCCATTCTCCGGCAACACAACACAGAATGGTCCCTTAATAGGGGAGCTTTCTGTCTAAATATAGACCCTCTCACCCCAAGATGAGAGAGGACCCTGATCATCTTGCTACTCCAAAGTAACCTGACTTACAAATCAGTCTAACGAATCGTGCCGAATTGATGGGTATGTACGAGGCATTGCAGGGATTGCCAAGGCCACCTGTCTTCCATGCCCAGTGGGTCCTATGCCTTGCCTGGCCCCCAGGAATGGGGAGAGCCTTTGTAGAGGGCAGCAGCAGAGTAAGCAGGAGGGTCTGATGAACAAGGGCAGCGTTAGCATGGCCAAGGGCATCTGCGGAAGACGCCCTCCTGCTCTGTTAAACTTTGTGCATCTCTGGCCCAGGTGTCTGCTCCACACAGCCGTGCGGAAAGCAGGGAGAAAGGCATGGAGAGCAGGGAGAAAGGCACCGCATGAGGAGTTCTGTCCTCCCCTGGTAGCATCTGTCCAGCTCCAGCCGACTTTCAGGGGAAAGAGATGTGGGGCTGAAGGAGTCCCGGAGCCCTGGGAGCCCACGCACTCTCTCCGGCTCCTTAGAGGTAACAGGTGATGCGTGTGGGCTGAACACAGCCTCAGCCTGTTTCACTGGACTATCCTCTACCGCCACAGACCTGCACCTGGGCAAGGTGAGTCAGACTAGCCCACGCAAGGAAGATAGGATGCAGCTCCTTCCTCCGCTCTGCCATCATCTTTCTCCTTTCTCTAAATCAAAAACTGACTCTCTCTCATCAGACCGGAAGGACTGAGAAAGTGGTGCACGGCGGCCTTGCGAGCCTCAGAAGAACTGTCAGCTTGCAGAAATTTGACTAGCTAGCAGAACGCTACTACTCGTTTCCCAGAGCCGTGAGGAGGTTGTGTCTGATGGCAAGGCAAGTCTGAAGGACGGGGACAGGTCTCACGGCATGGACGGGGAGCCCTCTCTTATCAGGAGTGAGGTGCAGAATCACATTTAATTTTGCTTTTCTGGCCCACGTTTAAACCATTTTATCTCCACTAGAGGGCCCGGGTAGAGATGAAATTTCAGCCTGACAATTGGTTTTTGCTGCTGATTGAAGATTTAATCCTAAACCTCCGGGAGGGAGGGGCAGGGGAAGGGAGAGATGGTGGAAGGGCCCAGGTTAAGACCATTCTCGGATACATAAAGGGGCTTGTGTTGGTCCAAAGCTATGCCCCAGGTCTAGCTAGGAAGCTCTGATTTACAGAATGACACTATTACTTAAATAAGCCCCCAAACTAAAGAAGACAGGGCACCTTATAAGGCCAGAGGGACTCAAAAATCCAGTTACCACCAACTCTTTCCATTCTCTTGTTTCTCAAGTGTAAAGGATTGCACTGCATTGGTCAGTTTTCTTTGAAGTGTCTCCCACATCTGCCCCATCATGCTCCCACATGAGCTTTTCAAATCTCATCTCCTTATGCTTGTAATAACCTCCTCACTGGGGCGCTTGTGTCCGGTTTTCTCCCCACCCTCTCATACGTCATGAACACAGTGGTAAGGCTAACCTTACTGAGACATGGTCGGTCATGTCACTGGCTTGCTGCAACATCTCCAGTGACCAGCAACCCCCCGTTTAGGACCCTCTCCACAGCACTGCTGTGTTCATGTTTGAAGAGTGACAGTTAGAGGGCTCAGCTCCCTCCCTCTCCACCACCTCCACCCCAAACCACAAACAAAGAAGCACCATTTTCTAGGATTTGTTAGTGGCCATGATCATGGGTCCCCCGTTGTACTCTGGTTTCTCTTGACCAACGATTATGTAGCAAGATGTGGTTGAGGGACCCATTTTTTGGTTTGACACAAGTGGTATGACCCCAACCTACCCTTCCAAGGCAATTTTCCACTTCCTTTCTTTTTTTTTTGAAATTATTTTTTTTCAAAGATTTTATTTATTTATTTGACAGACAGAGATTACAAGTATGCAAGAGAGGCAGGCAGGGAGAGAGAGGAGGAAGCAGGCTCTCCACGGAGCAGAGAGCCTGATGTGGGGCTCAATCCCAGGACCCTGGGATCATGACCTGAGCCGAAAGCAGAGGCTTTAACCCACTGAGCCACCCAGGCGCCCCTCCATTCCTTTCTATAAACTCTCCACTCTGTACTGAATCACACATACAGTTTCCAATGTGTTTTTCATCTTCAGCAGCTTATGCTTTGCTCAGCACATGTTTGGTCCTGTCTAAGCTGGTCCTCCCTCACCTCCTGCCCCGTCGATCTGGAGCTAGATGCTGCCCACCCACCAGGACCCCAGGATGTGAAGCAGCGGGTGAAGGAGTGAGCCTAAAACAGGAGAGAGATGGTGCAGTGCGGTCAAAGACACCCAGGTGGCAATCATGGAAGCATTCCGAACCGATTAACCTCTCCTTAATTAAGTTTCTTAATTTTTAAATAAGGATAGTGATCTCCATCTCATTCAGGAAGAAGCCTTTTCTAAAAGGCAGGCTGACACCAGACAACACACTGTGAATCTCACCGTGGACTGTCAGACAGGGATGTGACCAAGAGACGGGGCTGAAGTGTGAGTTCAACCACCAACAGCTTTGGATGTCGCCTGCCCATGTCTTTATGATGTCCCACTCACCATAGCTAATTAATGCTAGCCATGTGGTTGCTTTTATTCATACTCTTTTTAGTAAACATCTTTGACCAATTCTGGGCTTCTGAGGCTGCGGTGACCATACTGTGGTAAAAACCATCAGGCAATATGGTATGCTCTCATTCTTCCACCTAGCCAACATTTACTGAGCACCCACCATGTGCTCAGTAACCTAAAGACGAACGAGAGGGCTGGAATGGACAGGACCTAAATGGACAAAACCTAAAGATGAATGAGAGGGCTGGAATGATAGGAGCTGTATAAAAGGCAGGATGCCACGTCTAGGACAGAGCAGGTGGCTCGTGTCCCTTCCAGGGCAAAGCTCTGAAGCATTTCACTGTTGGTGCCATTCTCCAGTTTTTCCCTCTTACCCTGCAATCATGAAGGAGACCTCCAGATGACAGGCCACCAAGATCAGAGCAGCCTGTGTCACAGAGCTACGCCTGGAGGATGTCCTGGAGACTCACGAGACCCACAGCGGACACCATATGAGTGAGAACTAAACTTCTCACTTGTGAGAGTGTCGGGTTGACTCTTCACACACCATAACGCCATCCTACCCTGACTGATACAACAGCTTTCATTTTCTCTAATGTTACCATCTGGGAAATAATCATGGGTACTAATGCTTTGTGATAGTTCTATTTGCTGCCCTTTATTTCTTTATGTTTCCTTAAGTTGGCTTGTAATCACACCTTGTCCTTGCAACTAGGCTGGAGTCTTTCATATACAGTGACCTTGGTTTATCCTTTCGGGGATCTCCTCTTCAACTCCCAACTCACATGCCTCCCTCTCACCATCTCCCCCCAAATTTAGGAGCCCCCCTCCCACCACTTCCCCCCAAATTTAGGAGTGAGCCTTATGCACAGCAATGGTTTAACTCATAACGGATGACTTCATATTCTCCCTCACATTAGGAAATAATCCCCCCAATATAATACTAATTATTGATTTTCATTAACTGAAAGCACTATGCTGGCATGGATAATTAGGAATTAAGCTCAAGAGCTACAGTAAGACTTTAGGGATTCATATGTGGATTTACTTGAGCCGTGGCCTCAATGTTCTATTTTAACCATGGCCCATCACCAGGCTGCTTGCTGATCATTTCTTACTCACTTATTTTGTTGATCCCAATGGCTGTGGCCCTATTAAATGAGATGGATCTGGGATTCTGGGATTCTGATTCATTCATCCATTGATAAACTCATTCTCTGAGAGTCAGCTGAGAATAACACCAATGGAATTGGACCTGTTGTAAGAGCATCAGCTAGTCACCTCATCTCTTTATGCCCTGGGTTTTCTTCCCTGAAAGCAGGAGTTAAAAATCTATCTTGTAAAGTGGTTATGAGAACCATATGAGTGAACATATGTAAAGTATTTAGAAAGTGGTTTTAAGTACTGAGATACAGTTAAGTACTAAGATACAGTACTAAGATACAGTTCCTGCCATGCTGTCCGTTCTCTGAACACTAATATTATTATTTACTGAGCACCTACGACATGGCAGATATCAGAGAAACAAGGATGAATAAGAACAAGAGGTTGTCCAGATCCCCAGGAGTTTACAATCTAGTAAGGATGATGAATATACAAACAAGTGAGTTACAAACAAGAAGGTGCTCCTTCCCCCTGGAAGAAGGGAACCCAGGGAAGGCTCTGCCGGGAGCATGAGAGCTCAGCCTAGTCTGATGGTACGAGTAGGTATTTTCCGGGCAGGAGAGGGCACAAGGACATCCAGGCCCTTAAGGCGTGTGAGAAGAGGCATAAAACAGTAGGTCATCATTTAACAAATATGTATCAAATGCTTCCTACGCATTGGGCACAGCGTTAAGTGCTGGGATACGAAAGTCCACGATAGTGATGAGGTTCTTGCTTTCACTGAGCTAACGTTCTAATAAAGGGACAAACAACAAACCCAGTAAACCAGTTTATCAACCAAAGAGCTATGGAGGAAACACAGTGGGTAAGATGGCTGGAGTGAGGCTGGGGTCATTAGCCCGAGGAGCGTGTCGAATGGCGAGAGGCGCAAGCAGAGCCAGAGGGCACACCGACCCCCCCTTCTGTTGTCCATGCTGAGAATTTTCCCTGAACCTCCCCTTACCCCCAACCTTGAATCTCCCACTGAGTAGTCTTAAAATGTTCAATGTGTTTTCCTTCCTTCTTCACACAGACAGTGGCCCACAGACTCAAAATGTCCCTGCAGGTGGGCCGTTCCAGACCCAGACAAGGGACGAGGGAGCGGGAAGCCCATTTGGGGCTCTCAACCCAAGACACAGCTTCTAACTCAGCTCACTGTTAGCAGCCGCATACGTGCATTTCGGCTTCCATCTGCCTTATTATGCTTGTCTTAGTTCTCGGCTGTCTCAGAACTACTTGGGAAGGGAAGAGAACTCTGATGATTAAGATAAAAGTTTTTATATGATAAAAACCTTCCCCCCCTCAACAGACCTCAAAACTAAATTAGGAACCACTATCCTAATCTATCAAACCTGTCAACCTTAATGAAAAAATCTTTCAAATCTTTTACTTAGTAGCTCCAAAGGCACTGTTAGGGGTGTGACTGAGGAGTCTGGCCCGAATGGTATAATAAGGCAAATTCAACAGAAGCCATGAGTATCGGGGGATGGGACGAGGAACCGGAAGATTTCAGCGCCAGCATTGAACCCTAGAGCCCACAGGTCATGGTCGGGAGCCACGAGGAGGAAGATGGAGACATGTGAAATCTTCAGACATTCTTAGCTTTTGATTTCATATCTACAGTCTTTTTTTTAAACCATGCTAGAAAAAGAATTGCTTGATTTATCTTCAAAGAATTTAAAAGTGTTCTCAATATATTTACACACTAGCTTCACAATTTCCTTAGGAGACAGGATGGGACTCTAACGTTATCAGGGAGAAATATTAATGGCCTGGTTACCATCTACAGGGCTCAATTCTGAACACCAGGGAAATTAAAAAAAAAAATGCCAACGAATAAGATACAGGGTCCTTGACCTTGAATGCCTTACCTTCTATCTAGAAAGTCTGCTCAGACCCCCTAAAGCATTATGTATCAAAAAAAGGAAACACCAGACGCATGTCAGATACATGGTAGAGATTTTTAAAGATGCTCCTAGAGTTCAGGGCGAGAACAGCATCTGTTGAAATCAAGAGTGATCACAATGGTTTCCTGGAGGAGTGTAGAGATAGGACAAGACCAGAGACAAGTTAAAAACCCCACCTACACACGCCGGAGAAACTGGAATCAGAGACCACACCTCTGGTAGAAGCTTCTAGAACACAAGCGCTGTGTACCGCATATCTTTGTGCAGTCCTTCTGTGCCTGGCATCACATTCCACCCTGGGAAATGTGTCCTAACTCCAAGTAGCACCCAGAATGGGTTCTCCGTTTCCCGAGATCTCCCACGGCTCCGTGGGGCTGCCCACTTTCCAGCCAGAAGCTGTCGACCGTGACACCCGGGACACGCTCCACCCACGGTGCCATCCTGACGGCGCTGCTTTGCCACAGGGCCGATGAGAGGCCCAGACTCTCCACTGATATCCCCCGGCGAAGCTCTGCTGGCACGATGGAGCTTGCAGAATGCTACTACAGACATCATCGTCTCCCTCGTTAAGTCCCGAGCTTGATGGGGGCACAGGGGGTACGTGTTCATGGCAGGGACAGCTCGTAGCAATTACGACGTCCTCGCTCTCTGAAAGAGCCTGGCCGGGGCAAAGGGGGCAATGGGAAGGGGCATGTGGGCTGGCTCCTCCTGCCTGAGATATACGGGCTGCCACAGTCATTATATTTTTTCTGGCCGCAGACATGTTGCTATGGAACCAGGACTGCCATTGCGACTTGGCCTCTAGCAAAGAAAATCACATCACTGGCAGGAGCGCTTTCCCAGATTTCCCTTAAAGGGATACCATCGAGCACAACAGCGGGCTTGTTCCAGGGTCCAGCCTCCTGCAAACCATGGAACAGAGCCCAGCCTCTCAGGTTCTACGAGGCGAACCTACGTGGGGCGTGTTGGCCTCCACGATACGAGCCCAGAGCATGCCGACCAGCCTCTGAGCGGCTTTTTACATTTTGTTTCATTTCCTGCAAGTGGTAAAAGCAAACAGCCCGGGGTATTTTTGGGGTAATGATTTGGTGCCTCCCAACTGTCAACTTCAAACCACTTATCACCCCCAGAGGGAACCAAAGAGGCCCCCAAGTGGTGGGCATGCATTCAGGGGGCCCCGACTTTATCTCTCTTGCTTCAGGCCTCTCCAGCTGCTTCTTCTTTACTAAGTGACTAGTACAGAGCAGGCATGGGATTTGTCCCCTCCCCCTGTGGGGGCCCTAAACCGTCCTTTATTTTAGTCTTAACCCATCAGTTGGTTCCATGGAGGCCCTGAGGTTCTCCAGAGAGCGGGAGGGCTCACGTCCCACATCATACTCTGCTCTGGGGATAAACCTGTTGTTGGGCTCTTCTTGGATAAGAGGAAGAAATGGAAACCCCAAAGTGGAGACTTCGGATGGACACACAGTCACCCACATCACGTAGTTCAGGACAGGACGACCGGGATAAGAGAAGGAAGCAGTCGGTGGCCGGTGAATTAGTGACCCATGTTCCAAATCCCAACCTGGACAATGGCAGAAAGCCGACTATCTCTGCACCCCGCTAAGAAGTCATCAAGTTCCTTAACAATGATCCCAGTTAGGGCAGAAGAGAAGCCCCCGTTCGTTAAGCTACGGTGATTAAGTTGACAAGCGGGATAAAATAACAGACACAGGCTCTCAAGACTAGACTTAGACCGTCCCCAGGTGAGATGAAATGTGGAAATGAGTGCACTTAGCTCGCCAAACTACATGAACGCGACCCAGAGCCCGCTCCGGCACAGGCATCCTTGAATAAGCCGCAGATAAGCTCACCTACTAGGATTCGGTGGATGATCAGAGTCTCACGCCTCCCTCCATCATACACCATAACTGCACTCTCACGTGAAAAACAGTACAACTTTTTTCTTTTTTTTATTTAATGAAGAAATGTTTCTCCGTAAGCCTCAGTGACTGCAGGTCAAATCTATGCTGCCCGATACGGAAGCCTGTAGGCGCTTCTCTGCAGGTGCGTGCAGTCTGGCGCGGGGGAGTGGGGGGGGCGGGGCTCTGCAGCTGGCCAGACCCTGCAGGTGCACCACACTTTGTAGCTGCAAAACAGAGCACCACCCCCGCCCCGGCACGTGACATAGAACTTTGCAAATGCAGAGGTTTGGGAAGCACCAAGGAAAATACGCCCTCTGGGAGGAGGTCTGTAACAGAAGTGCTCTGGATTTGTCCTCTCCACCCACTTGGTAGTAGCCAAGCACCATTACTGCAAAGTTAACTAGTTAAACAGCATCCCTCCTGACTCATGCCTTGGAGGGATGTTATTTGGTCTAACCACCTAGGGCTCTGTATCCTCAGAAATAAAGGGGACTTGAAAGATCTATGCAGGGTGGGTCGGGGCGAGGGAAAGCAGGGGGAGACCACCATGCGTCTGGAAGTCAGAGTGCTTCTCAACATCCCAGCTCTGCTGCTGTCCGAGAGGTTCCTAGATGGGGGAATGGGAGGTCCTCTGGGCCCCAGTTGCCCCAGCTGTACAGAAGGGCTTTGCCAGATGGGCTCTAAAGTCCCGTCTCACGCTCACATCTTATTACTCTCTGTCATGATATTCACGAGACAGTGTGTCACATGAACAAAACGGATGGTTTCCCCTCGCCCACGGTATTTCTGTGCATCAGTCATTGAGAAAAAGAGAAACCTCCCTCTCTCCTCCTCCCTGTAAGCCGGACAAGGTAAGCACAACAATGGTAATAATTCCTAAGAGGCAAAACGTGTACAGCAAAAAGAAATGGCCGAAAAATACAGGAGTGAAACCGTCCTTTCTGAAAGGAAGAGATGTGAGGAGTAGAAGGAACGCTTTGGTGCCAAGGGGGAGAAAGCCTCTGGAGAACGCATGCTAGCAAGCCCTTTTCCTGGAGCATCATGAGAACTGGATAAAATTTTGATGGGAAAATATATAAAATATATTTTATGTAAAACAAAATACATATAAAAGATAAAGTAATCTCCAAAATATATAAAAGGGTTAAAGGATCACTCACCCTAGGAAAACAGCAAACTGGTTTCGTTTCACCCAGAAAAAGGACTAATTTCTTTGGAAAACTGGAAGAGAAAGAGATTTTAAGTAAACAACATGAAATCCTGCTGCTTTGACACTTAGTAGGTGCACCGCTGGTGCCTGATGGACGGTGCACTCGCTACACGAATTTTGAAAACAGAGCTTTAAACATTTAATATGTAGGAAGTAAGCCTGTGCAGAATTCCTTTATCACGAAACGAGAACCTCACGACAAAAGGGGGCTGAGGGTAGTGCCTGGGAAATCATTTATCAGGTGGGTCTTTTAAACTATGTCTGCAGCCCCACTGTGGGGCTAACTGAGGATGTCTTAATAAGTGACCAGCGTACCCCGTGACTGCCCTGGGCCCTTTCCCCACACACCTTCCCCACCCCAGAACGGCACACCCCGCCGCTGCACGCCCCCACTGCTGAAGCCAGTCACCCCAAAGGGGTCTGTAACGCGGCTCAGGGGGGATTGTGGACTTGGCAGAGAGACGCCGACTGAGTAATCCTGTGAGGAAGCCACAGTGTTTGGGATCAAGTATGGGAAAGAACCCAGCTGATGTGAGTGTTGGAAACGGAAGCCTGAAAGACAAAGAGAGATAAGGGGGTGACAGCAACAGATTGTGTAATCTACATCACATAAGGAACTCGGCTCAAGATCCAAGTTTTTAGAAACTTCCAGAGACTGTTTTAAAGACGTCTTGGCACGTTTAGGAGGGGATGTGAGGCAGAGCTCCTCCCAGACTGGCAAATCGTTCAAGACCCCAGAGCCTTCAGGATGAAGTCTGCGGGCTCCAAGAAGACCATGGCTTGCCCTACAAGGAAGGGAGTGCTGTGGCCGCTCAGGCAGCGAGGACGGTCTCCTCCTTGGGACATCCACAGGCTGCAAGTTCCCAGACCTGGGACTCTGCAAGATGCCCCCCGCCAAGTCCCAGAGACCAGCTTGCCCACTAGACTGTCATGCAGGCCTCGGGGGTGGCAGGGCAACTCAGGGCGTGTGGTTCAGCCTCCTGAGAAGCTCAGAGTCTCCCTGAAAACACTTGCAGGAGCAAAAGATGGTACACGCTGGTACAAGCTCTGAGCACCTTCTTTTTAAAGCAACACTTTAGAATCCGCTCACATACATTAACCTTTTCATCCTAACGGCAGCAAGATGTCTACGGCAAGAACCAGCAAGATGAGAAAAGCTAATTTCAGAGTCAGACCCGAGTCTGCCTCTCAGCTCAGGTGCACATCAGCTGTGGGACTCAAGTTGTATAAACTCTTAAAATGCTCTCCCCCGTAGCAATATAAGTCCCCACTTCCTAGCCTGTTCCATGTTCTCAGTGCAGTGTCTGGCCTGTGGGAGAGATTGGGGGAAAGAAACCGCTTTCGCGTCATGTGGCACGAGGACTTTCTAGGTCTGCATCAATCAGGAAGACACAAGAGAGATTTTTTTTTTAAAGATTTTGTTTATTTATTTGACAGACAGAGATCACAAGTAGGCAGAGAGGCAGGCAGAGAGAGAGAGGGAAGCAGGATCCCCGCTGAGCAGAGAGCCCGATGTGGGGCTTGATCCCAGGACCCTGGGATCATGACCTAAGCCGAAGGCAGAGGCTTAACCCACTGAGCCACCCAGGTGCCCCCACAGGAGAGATTTTTATAACTTGCCAGGATTTGAGTACCTGTAGTGTCCTCTCTTTTGCACCAACCTCTCAAAATTAGAGGAGTCGAATGAGAGCAGAGCAAAACATTTACTGTGAGTAATTAGAGAACATACTTGAGTAAAAAACAAAGAAAACAAGTCAGTAGGCCCCACTAATAATCACTATGAACATCTCACTTACGTGGCTTCAGAATCTCTCCTACAGTCAGGTACACAGAGTTTATTAGACAAATACTTACATAAATAAAATTATACACATACCTGTCATTTATTCCTAACATATTATGACAGCACTCATGCTGTTTTGCAGCTGATGTTATTTTCCTTATTATATTACAAACCTCTTTTAATAGCAATAAATCCATCCCCACCATCATTCCTTTTTTTTTTAAAAAAGATTTTAGTTTTTAAGTACTCTCCATACCCAGCATGGGATTTGAACTCACAACCCTAGGGTCAAGAGTTGCCTGCTCTCCTGACTGAGCCAGCCAGGTGCTCCTCTATCCTAATGCTTGACTCCTCCATTCAAAGAATGAACCATTAGGTAAAAAACAGTTCTTGAATTTACAGAGTCTACCAACATACCCCCACGTTTACGAGAAATGACTACACGTGGTAGCACACGGTTCTTTTTCCTTTTACATTTCTGTCAAGATCGAGCAAAGCAAACTGTGATAAATTTCAGAAATCTCAACAACAAAAAACTGTTTGGGTCTGTGTGGGTGTCCCTGAGACTACAAACCGGCACTAAACACCACAGGGAACATCGCCAATGACAATATTCGGTGAGTCTCCAATATATTGGAAGAGGACAACGCTTTAAAGCCTCGGGCTGAGGGTGGACAGAGATGCCAAAGCTCCAGCTATGAAATCCCAAGTGTGACATTACGGGAGTGTCCCGTTCTCAGTGTGATCTCGGTGAAGTGACTTAATGATACAAAGGTAAACTGAAAACCGCAGAGTCTTGACTAACCTTCAAAATTATAATCGCATTACGTAAACTTTAAAAAACCTAAAAAAAAAATCAGGATTTACCATATTTAGAAAACATCAAGAGGTGGAACGTTTGTACAGACTCAGTATTTCTAATCTAGTTTCCTCCTCGAAGGGAATGGTTGATTTGGTAAAACATATGTGATACAGTTTTGCTTCAGTTGCACGACACATCCTTGTCCTCGATTGAGAAAATCGTGCCATGCCTCGAAATGTGACTGACTAGCAACATTTCAGGAAAATACCACTTTTGGGGGGAGGCTGAGGGAGTGAATGTATCCCCATGATCTGCAAAGAATGTGGGGCTAATGCCTCCCCCAGTTATGAGGCACCCTTTCCAAGTACTGTCGACATCGCTTGGACAAGCAGGCAGGAGGTAGGGGATGGGGAGGAAGCAGCTGAGAAAGGCAGGACTGAACACTGGCATCAGAAAAATGCCAAATCCACTACCAGCTAGAAAATCTCGGAGGGACCCAAAGTGGAGGAACAAAGGAGAGAAATGTTAACAGTTTGATTTGTGAAACCACGAATGGACAGGCAATGGCCCTTTTGCGTGCTACCTTCCAAAAAAAATTCTCTAAGACTTTATCCCTCAACCCAGCTGATGCAATTTTGGGGTGGGGGAGTGACAGTCTGTGAAGGAGTCATGCTCTTGGAAGAGATTTCTACTGTTCTATTTTGACCACGTGGAAGAGTCGATGTTAGGAGGTAAGAACACATATGTTAGATTTTAGCACTGGATAGAATCAGAGAAACATCTCAGCAACTCACAACAGCGACTTTCTACCACAGAATACAGACTGAGCTACTCCTCCCAGATCTCCTTCGATGGTACGATTCAGGACCCAGTGGGCTGTCCCTAGATCTGACAGTGAACTTCTTAAAGGAAGGGAGATTTTGCTTTGCTTAACTCTCTTGTGGTCAATGCTTTCTCTGTGAGAAAGAACCAGATGGTCGGACCATGTTGTGTGCTAGGCAACGTCTCTTCTATCCAGTCAAGGCTAAACGACGTACCTCTTTAACTTTGCTTTAGAAAGGTCCTTCCTTTTTTTTTTTTTTTTTTTAGATTTTATTTATTTATTTGGCAGACAGAGATCACAAGTAGGCAGAGAGGCAGGCAGAGAGAGAGGAGGAAGCAGGCTCCCTGCTGAGCAGAGCGCCTGATGTGGGGCTCTATCCCAGGACCCTGGGATCATGACCTGAGCCGAAGGCAGAGGCTTTAACCCACTGAGCCACCCAGGCGCCCTCCTTCCTATCTTTTGATGGTGTACATGGGGTGGCTCAGTATGCATTCTGTATAGCAGACCTGTAGAGCCATGGACAAATGTGGCTCAAATTCTGACATCCCTGTCCACTGGGGTGCCTCTGGCAAGTATGACCTAGTCAGGAAAACTGGGCTGACACCATACATTCCACACTTACGATATATTTTTGGACTACCGACTTGGAAATTTTTGTCTTCTCATTGTATAATCGTGTATCATCCTGGCTAACCACACTGGATGCCTTCCCATTAGCTTCTAGCATGTTCCAAGGTGGCTATTTCGTGCCGACAAGATGGCACCTGTCATCTCTGATCTTCCCAAATGCTCTGCAAAATAAGTTATCTTAGCCCCATTGTTCAGAGGAGGAAAACAAGGCTCAGGACATGCAAGCTACCTGAGGTCACATAACCAGTCACCGACGAATCGAGAATGCAAAGCAGACACCACGCGTGGGGATTTTTACAAGAAAGCTGCGATACGTCGCATTCTGTCGACCACACAAAACAGAGCACTTGCTCTCACCGAATACGCCAATGCTCCTTTTCCAAGTGGCTGTTTGGGGGCGGCAAGCAAGGACGCCAGAAGAGTCATCCAGGCTATTGTGCGGCGAGCACGGCGCCAGTCGTCCAACAGGTGCTAGGCAAGCATTCTCCGCGCAGAACAGCAGCACCAAAGTGCTGACAGTCGCAACGACACAAAATGTAGCCTTGGCAAGTTGGTCTAACAATTACTTTGCATCATTCTGATTACGAACTGCAAGCATGCAATCAACAGCTCAGAGACGATCTCAAACGATCTCCATCAGCATTTTACTTGACTTATCAAAGCGTGGCAGATGGAGCGCACGCTCGTCTGACCTCGACTCAATGTTAATGACCCACACGCCAAGAATGTGCTCGAACAATAATGATGCAAGAGCACCAGCCTTGCTGGGGGCCCTTGGTTACGATACGGGCATTTTATTTAGTTCCGTGTTTCCATCTATTACCTCAGAGTAAAAAAAAAAAAAAATAGTAATAATATTTATGTGTTTCTTATCTGATCCGTTTATCCACTGTCTAACTCAATTTAAAGATTCAAGTAAGTTTACAAATTCCCCAGGCTTAATATCGCATGTCGTACATCCCTCTACAAAGAACACTTCCCATCTTCCGTTATACATTTTTGCGGGACGCATTCCCCAGTCGTGGCCCAGCTCGGAGACCTTGGAATTTACATCATTTATTTCTGTCTTCCCAACCCCTAGCCCAGTGTCTGGCCTCTACAGCAGACATTCAAAATATGCAGAAATGAATGAATTCTCACTGGACCGTCAAGAAAAAGGCTGCTTACTGAAAGCATGAAGGAAGCCAAGGTGTTCTGAGAAGTCACCAGGATTTCAAAGGGCAGGGTCTGAATTCCAAAACTTGTCTTCAAACTGGAAAGATAATGGCAAATACATACCAAACATTTAGTAGAGAATTGCTCTTAGGGAGTAAAAATACACAAATACCAAAATTAAAAAAAAAAATGGCCCTCGTACCGACTAAAGAAGATCATCTACAGGAAGACCATCCCAAGAGAGCTAACCTCAACAGCAAAGCTTATAACTGAGGAGGGAGATGGCATCTGGAGAATGGTTCCCAACGAGAGTAATTAAAATCACTGGAGGTTAGAGTGCCAGATCTGGAAGAGAAGTACTGACGATTGGATTATGGGGCAGCGGGTTAGAGGGAAGAGAAGTCAACTTTCCTTCTCAGAAAGTTAAGGAGAAGAGCCACCAAGTTTTCAGTGTATCAGCACTATCATGGCCAATGCCTATCACTTCACTGACACATCTCATTTGGGGCAGTAAGAGTCTATGAAATGGAATAAGGACTCTATTTTGTTTTTAGGTAAGTATGATATCTGTAGGAAGATGTGAGGAGGTTCCCCCATTAGTGGGATCCTATTTGGATTATACAAAATAACTTATACGAAAATATCTTCAGGTAGATGCCACTCCTGGCTTGATGATTTCTTGGGTATCTGTGGGTGGGTGTGAGTGAGTGAATGTGCGTGTGTGTATAGGATTTCCAATGGTCTCAAAGAGTATTATCTGTTGTAATAAGGTGATATATAAATATAGTAAATGTTTACTATTCTTGAATTGCCAAAACACGCCATGTAGACTTTCCAAAGGCAGTGTCCTGTCCCTATAGCTCAACAATTCTTCAAGCAGTCAGCATACGTTTATCATATGCGCAGCCAAAAGGCGAAACAGACGATGAAACAAAATCAGCAAAACCAACAGTATCTCAGAATTCCAAACTTGGCAATCACTGCCTTGGCAAAGCTGCACCTTGGACTTGGAGGGAGGAGTAAGAGAAGCAGGATGCTATTTTTAGGGTAAAAGGCAGCAAGGTTTTCGTGCTGCACACTCTCGGGCCATGCCCCTGCCGTACAGCTCCTCTCACTGCCACTCAAGATCACAGCAACGTCAACCGAGTTCAGTATCAACAGGAAGAGCACCGGGGAAAGGCCAGAGTTAGAGACAATGACTCTGTAGGGGCAGCCTATGCAGAGCCACATCTCAGCCATGTCTCAGCCTCCTCTGGCACCAGCATAGGGGAGTGCTGGGTGCAGAGCTACTGGACCCGACAAATAACAAAGGCCAAAAGGATACAATGTCGGAGGCAAACTTGAAAAGCTATCCTACGTGTATCTATGTGAGCTTTATAGTTTGCAAAGTGCTCACTGTAGAGTGAACAGCCAGCTGTCAACATCGTTATATTATATATAAGATTTTTAAAAAAGGGCATCTTTTAAATGTCTACAACAAGCCAATGGCTCGCAAACTTTCTCAGGGAAGGGCCAGAAAGCAAATGTTTTAGGCTCTGTGGGCCTGATGATCTGTATCACAACCACTCAGCTCTGTGGCATCATGGAAGCCACAAACAATACTGTCCCAATGGACATGGCTGGATTCCAATAAAGCTTTATTTACAACAACAGGTGGGGGTAACATTTGGCCCACAGGCCAGAGTCTGTCAACCCCTGGTCCAGAATATCATCATGCTGGGAAATGAGAAGACATCATCTCAGCTTCCTCCTTTTTCCCCAAATAGATTATATTGCTGTTTATGTGGAAATTAATAAAGGAAACCTCATTAATGTAGACTTGGGAGACTAGAAGGCAAGGCTGGTGAGGAGGAACTGTACCACTCAGCATCAATTGTAAGAAAATTGTTAATTACAGACCCCAAGACAAGAATCACCAGCAGAAAAGTATCCTCAATTACAGGTCCCAACAGGGAGAGATGCACGTCGCATCTCCTATAATTCGACCACCCCTGCAACTCAACCAGTGAGAAACAGTCATCACCTTGAACCCTTGGTCTTCTCCAATAGATCATTCCACACAACCCCTCCCAACTTCCTCCTTCTCCATAAAATAACGTTCTTCTTCATTTGTTGGACTTGCCTATGGTTTTTCTGTAGCTTCCATGTCCCAAGCAGTCATTCTTTTTTTGCTGACAAGTAACTGAAAGTTTTATTTTTAAGGTTAATACTTTGTACAAAGTTAGATGGTAATACCACACACACAGTGTCCCAAAGCAGCGAGTGACTTAGTTAAACACCCCTCACATTAAGCAGCGAGGGCAGATCTTTCAATACGAGATGGAGCTCTGCAGACTGGCAAGTCTCCATGTGCTCATCTCTGTGTCACGTATGTGCCAACAGAATGGGCTGCCCCGCGGGACGCCGGATAAACGTTCCTCAGCTTCCCTAAGTCGTGTGCTACCCAGGTAATCAAGAGAACACTGTGCAACCACAAAAAAAACAAACCTGAATAAAAAAATGGGCAAAGTACTTGAACTGACATTCCTATGGGGAAGATACACGAGTGGCCAACAAACCCTTGAAAAGTTGCTCAACATCCCCAATCAAAGCCACGGTGAAGTTGCTCACACCCATGATGGTGGCCATTTACAAACAACGATGAACACAAAGCAATGAAAACAGAAAATAACTATGTTGGCCAGCATATGGAAAAACTGCCCCTCTCGATACCTGAAACCTGGAGGCCATTTGCTAAGTGAAGTAAGCCAGTCATTAAAAGACAAATACTGCATGATTCCACCTAGCTGAGGTGCTCAGAGCATAAAATCCACAGAGACACAAAGCGGTTGGGGGTAGAAGGGAAGGGTGTGTGGAGAGTTCCTGCCCAATGAATACAGAGTTTCAGTTTGGGAAGATGAAAAGCGTTCAGGAGATGGACGGTGGTGTAGTTGCATATCCATGTGAATGAACTTAATGTCGGTCAACTGCATACTTAAAAACAGTAAATCCTAGGGGCGCCTGGGTGGTTCAGTCAGTGAAGCACCTGCCTTCAGCTCAGGTCATGATCCTGGGGTCCTGGGGGTGAGTCCCGCGTCGGACTCCCTGCTCAGCCAGCCGGGAGTCTGCTTCTCCCTCTGCCTCTGCCTCTCCTCCCAACTCCCATTCATGTGCTCTCATGCGTACTCGCTCTCTCTCAAAATAAATAAATAAAATCCTTAAAAATAACAGTAAATTCTATGTTATATATATTTTCCCACAATTAAAAAAAAAACAAACATCTTCATGAACACTTGGCCCTCCGTGGGAGCTTTTCAAGTGATTTATTTGGACCAGGATATCCCAAAGACGTCCAAGTCACTCTTGCTTGAGGTGGCTGATTTATGGGAGGCAGCTAAGGAGATTGAGGATTCTAGGAAATCAGTGAAAATTTGAGAGCCTTCCCATCTAGGAACCATTTGGACTAAAAGAGAATATGATGACTCAGAGTGAACTCTGCACAGAATTGTGATATGGCCAGGATGCCTGCAATATTCTGAATGTTCTATCCCCAAAGATTCTATTTGACAGTAGACCAGGAGGAACATCAATTATAGGCAGGAATAAAAGTTAGGGAAGTTTACCTCCTTGATGGAAGGCGCAAAGCAAGGTAAAAGGTAAAAAAAAAAATCCTGGTAATTAAGACACAGCAACTCTATCTTCTTTTAGGATCACAGTGAGAAATTCACCATCTCCAGGTAAGAGTAAGTCTCTCTCTCTCCCTAACCTTGCTCTCCTTGGCCACCCACATGGGACCACCATTAGTTGACCAGTGTGAAATGTAAGTTCCTCTGAATCTAATTCAGCATAACACTTAATACTTAACACTTACTCGCATGCATAAGAGGTGACCTCATGAAAGCTGTCTTTATTTAGCATTATTGCAAGGATTACTCAGGTATCATTCTTGCAAAAGTCAGGCTAATGAAGGGCTGCCTTTCCTACTATAAGCAGAATGATACTGAGTCATGGTTTCTTAGCTGAAGGAAAATGGTACCACTTCTTCCAATATTTTTGATAGGAAATAGGAAGATACCTCCAAGCCAGCCCAACCCTGAGAGAGGAGAAAAGTCCTATGGCCAGGCTGCTGGTGGAGGACATTGGTGATTACCCTTAGGTGATGACCGACCTTCGCACATGTTACAAGTAAGGCAGAGGGCTGTGGCTTTCCAAATCAGTTACCCAGAATGGTCATCAAAGCTTCCATATCTCCCGGTTAAACTGCAGTGTTTTCTGGCTATTAGAGTTTTAACCAATATACAGGAAAATGTAGTTTACACTGGAGGGTGCACATATCTCTTCTAACCATTTCTGACAGTTTTTGTCAGAGAATTCAAAGTATTGAAAAAAAAACATGTATATGGAAAAAAAAAAAAAAAAACGACAAGAGGGAAAAAAAAAAAGAAATTCAGGGTAAGGTGTACACCAGATACTGAGACAGCTGAAGCCAGCAGTGTGCAGGAAAATGTTGCAGAACGAGCTGGAGGGGAGAGGGGAGCCCCAATTTGTAGTGTTTGCAGAAGTCTCTAGCATAAGCATTCCCACCGTGGCCGATTTCAAGCCAGCAACACGGTGCCAACCTGCGCTCCAAATTCCTCAAATGGAACAGCTGGATCGTGAGAGCCGGTGAGTCTCGCTCCAACACACACCACTGGCTGAAACCCATCTCCTTCATCCCACCAAGATCAATAAACCCCATTTTCTATCTAAAAAAACCCTGCTCCCCCACCAAGGCTAAAGCCGGTCAGGAATCAGGCCTCTTCATATCCACCAGAAGATATCTGTTCCCCACATTTTTCTTTTCTTTTCTTTTTTTTTTTTGGTAGTGTTCTCGTCTTGAATAAACCACATTCAAGTCTGATCTCACGTAAGAAACCTTCTCCGACAGCTCTGAGATCTTACGCACTCTTCTCTAGTCCGAGTTTCTCCAGCACGTCGAGTCTACTGTCCTCTCCTGGGATTCTAGAGGGCCGGGTTCCGTGAAGGCAGGGGAAGTTCTCACAGTGCTGGCTAAGCGCAGGGCAGGGTCTGACCCGGCCTGAACTCATTGAAACCCGCTGGCTTGACTGGTGGGGCTAACTTCTGCCCAGACAGCTCTGGTGAGTTTGCTCTCCTGCTGTGCACTCTTGTGCACGCCCAAAGCCCACCAAAGGAGGGAGGGAATGAATATTGGTTGAGCATCCAATTCCTGCAAGCCCCTGTGCCGGGAACTTGGTCCCTAACACCATTCCTCGAGAAAAGGCATCAGATCTCACTGGAGAAATGGCTGATTCCGAGACTGGGGCAGGGAAGAGTCAAGATGAGCATGAAGGAAATGCTCCAAAACACCAGCACCATGACGGGGAGCGTATCAGAGAGAAACAGGAGACAATCTCCCTAATATGCTTGAAAGAGTTGCCAATGGCCCAGACTGGAACAACGTGCACCACAAAGTAAACAGCAATGTACTAGATCATGACCTATAGTATGAAATAAATGCCCACACGTTCACAGAGATACAAAGAAACGACTGAATAAATACGTGAGTGGGGGAAGAACAGACCAGTCTCCCGTGTACAAGAATTCTGAAAACTCTGTGTAGATACTCAGCCTGTGTAGGAACCTAGCTCCCCTCTCCTTAGATGGGGGGTTCCTTCCCAAGATGGGGGTGTGTGTGAAAAGAGTACCTTGAAAGTGTCGAAAACCTGACACATGCCACTTCAGCAGGGAGATCAAGCGCCAGGTAGCCACGGGAAGTCACACCGACAGTCTGTGCCCTTGATATGCACGGTCCGGGAGAGATAGGGCAACCGACCAACTTCGAGAAATACTCATCAGTCATTTTGTAGACTGTCCCTCGACCGGAGTTTTTCGAATCATAACAAAAACAGAGGAAAAACCCCAACTGAGGGACATTCCACAAAATGACTGATCAGCACTCCTCAGCACTGTCAAGGTCATCAAAACAGAAGTCAGAGAAACTGTCACGTTCGGAGGAGATGAAGGAGACATGACATCCAACGGGCTGTGGTCCCCTGGAGGGATCCCGGCACTGAGAAGGGACATCAAGTGAAAATAAGGAGATGTCAGTGAAGTGGGGACTTTAGTTAATACTCCTCCTCCTCCTCCTAAGAAATTCTGCCAAGCACTCCATTAAGTGACTTACACAGTGACTTACACCTTTCACAACGGGCTGTTGAAATCAACGATAAACGTAACAATAATAAACACTGTAGAGTGCATAGGACATGCCAATGACTATAAAGATCAACGTGCTTAGCCCTCCCAACAACCCCATGAGATAGGTTCTATTATTATGCCCACCACACAGATAGGAACACTGAGGCACAAAGAAAGTATATGGGTATTAACTCTGCAACTCATCTAACCTCTCTGTATGTTTAAAATTATGCTTAAAAAGTGTGTATATTTAAAAAATTTGTGAAGGATTGTGTATGATCATCATAAAATGGTTTCTCGGAAATTGTTTATTTGGCCCAAATATACATGTATCTCATTCTTTTTTGGCATCACACGTCTTAAAAATTGGTTTCCTGGGGCACCTGGGTGGCTCAGTGGGTTAAAGCCTCTGCCTTCGGCTCAGGTCATGATCCCAGGGTCCTGGGGTGGAGCCCCACATCAGGCTCTCTGCTCAGCGGGGAGCCTGCTTCTTTCTCTCTCTCTGCCTGCTTCTCTGCCTACTTGTGATCTCCATCTGTCATATAAGTAAATAAATAATTTTTAAAAAATTAGTTTCCTGATTTCTCCTTTTCACGTCTTTTACCTAAAAACTTCCTCCCACCATCCTGCAGTGAAAGACAACATTTTTGCCAGCCTGTGTGCTAGGCTTTGGCAGTTAAGTAACAGACTTGAGGTCCATGTTTATTAATTAGCAAAAAACCATATATTACATGAGCTCCAGGCTCTGCGGAACTTTCTAATCACTTCTGTGGCTTGGATGGATTTCAACACTTGTACTCATCACCGATCAAAAATATATCATTATTGCCCCAGTCAATAAACAGCTCAGTGAAATGGCACAGTTATAACACATTTTATTTCTTTTATAATTTCCATGAACTTGCCCATTTACTCACTCAACCTGCAATTCTTACTTGGCCTGAGCTCCTATAGGTGGGTTTCTTTGTTTGCTTCACACACAGAAGTTTTTCTTGAAATAGGAGTTAATTAAATGATTGCGGGGGTGGGGAGTGCCTCTTCTGATTCCAATGATCAGCTTGTTGCTGTTTTTTAAGAGATAAAAATCTCATTCTGGATCATTTTAGGTGTACACTGTCCTGAGTTTAGATGCCTGACAAATTCATGGGCACTGGCAAATAGGAAAGCTGTCCAGAGGTCTGTCCCGCAGTCCTACTCTGCAAATGGACAGCCTCTCCAAAGGTCATAGGAAACAAGTGTCTTTGTCCTGCGAGGCGATGCCCCCATGGGCGGGAGTCGGCTCTCTGCTTACGCTCAGACAAGGGTCCAGAGCAGGAGCTGTGGATTGGAAATGTGCTCTAATCAGAATAGAGCTGTGGTCCAGGAAGAGGGAGGGTCTTCTCAGGGAATAATGTGCACAGTCTGCACCCTAGTCTCCCGACCTGGTCATGGTGAGCAGGTTAGCAACTTGCTGGATTAGTACATTGGGTGAAAACCCTTTGGAATAATTAAATTCCTTGGACCAGCATGAGACTTGTGCCCCTTGAGGACAGGAACTCCCTCTTTCTCTGCAGCTCCAACACCCATTCTCCACGACAGTGCAGTCGTAAGTGGTCAGGGCACCAGCTCCGGAGCCAATGCCAGGGGTTCTGAAGACCTTGGACATATTTCCTAACCTCACAAGACACAATTTGTAGGGGCACCTCGGTGGCTTAGTCGTTAAGTGTCTGCCTTTGGCTCGGGTCATGGTGCTGGGAGGGAGCCCCGCACTGGGCTCCCTGCCGCTCTGCCTACTTGGGCTCTCTATCTCTGTCAAATGCACAAATAAATAAATAAAGTCTTAAAAAAAAAAAAAAAAGAAGATGAAGAAGCACAGCATCTGCAGAACAATCGTGGTGAAGATTAAAGGGTTAACATGTAAAAAAGCACTCCCAAGGGTCCTGGCAGGAAGTACTGTATATATACCAGCATTTGCTATTGTTGACAAAGGCCGAAAGAGTTCATTGTCACCAAGGATTCCCAAGTAACGAACCCCACCCACCTGACCCCCAAACTGTCCTTCACCTGCCCGCCTGTCCAAAATCTGCTCATTGAAGACCCCCACCTATTCCAATGTAATAAGGCCTGGTCGCCCCCAGCAGCGATGTGAGCGGGCAGAAACTTATTTGCAAGCCGGAGGTGTTCATCCAGATTAAAGGCAGAGTTCACGGTGCTGTCCACTTCTCCTTTTTTAAGTAAGGGTTTTTCACATGCAGATTTTATCATCAAGCTTCTACTTCCTCTCTTTTCTTGCAGTATTAAAAATCTTTTCCTTTTCAGCTCTGTCCCACCTTCCTGTTGAATTTTTTTTTAAAGGGACAGAAAAAGAAAACCAGCCAGCGAGCTCAGAGGCCTGAGTCTTTTGCTCTGAACTTCACACTGACACTATTACACACTGCCAGGGCCAGCTTAACAGAGAATTGGAATCTAATGAGAAAAGATAAGAGAGGAGCACAGAAAAAGGAACTCTTGAAAATCAGCCCCCCTGATCCTGTCACCAAGCCTGGTGGTCTCGCGGTTTATTCACACAGACTGCCTCTCAGGGGCCTGCAATTCGCCTGCAATCAATTCTTTAAAACCATTAGTCACCCTCACACCAAGTTACCTTTAAACAAGGACATTCTGGAACTAGGGATCCACCTATGTGGCTTAGTCGGGCGATGGGCCTCAAGGTCAGCGGCTTGAATAACACGGTGAGAATTACCTCATTCACCCGCTATAGAACTGTTATGTCACCGATCGATACGAAGGCCCGAACACGTCACCGACACAGCCTCCTCCAGGGAGCACCCCGCATCCATCGGACACACACTGCACCCTGAAAGGCGGAGGACACGCGGAACACAGATCCTTTGGTCTGAGAGAAGCAGCCTTCCCACCTCAAAAGCAGGGAAGAGAAGAGAGATTCCACACAATGGAAACAGAGAACGCTCTCGTTGACGTGACACTTCTCCCACCTTCCCTCTGGGACACAGGATGCGTCCTCTGGGGATGCACGGGGCAGGAGGGAAGACAAAAATGGAAGTGTAATTGCTGGGGGCGCTAAGAACAGCACACCTGGCCCCTCCAGCAAGGACCTGCTCTACTTGTGGCATCTGGGTGGCTCAGTTAAGCATCTGCCTTCGGCTCAGGTCATGATCCCGGGGTCCTGGGATGGAGACCCACATAGGGCTCCCTGCTCAGCGGGGAGTGGGCTTCTTCCTCTGCCTGCTGCTCCCCCTGCTTGTGCTCTCTCTCTCTCTCTGACAAATAAATAAATAAAATCCTAAAGAAAAAAAAAAAAGGACACGCCCTGCAACGCCCATGTCACAATGCATCCTTGCAAGGATCAAAAACAGTAACAGTAAGAGACACCGGAGAGTGCTCACTACGTACGGGTCATTGTTCTTTTTTAATTGACCAGTATTAACTCATTTTGCTCTCCCAACAACCTGCGCACTACATTCTATTATTATGATCATCCCCATTGCATAGATGGGAACACTGAGGTGCAAGGAAGTGAAGTAAGGTGTCTGACGTCCCCCTGGTAAGTGGCCCGAGTTGGGATTCAGACCCAGTTCAGCTGCAGAGTCACCGCCTTGAACTTCGGTCCAGGGCAGCACCAGCAACCACAATAAGAAGTTTCCTTTGTTGTTTGTTTGTTTGTTTGTTTGTTTTGCACGCACTCTACCTTTTCCTTGGCGTAACAGTCCTACATATTCACTTATGAATTTCTCTCCCATCAGAGCCTTGCATAGGAGAAGTGTCCATATATGTTTGTGGAATGAAGGAATGAGGAACTGACTCGAAATTAATCCTTGAATCCACCTGTGCCAGAGACGGAGGACATACAATGAACCTTGGCTTCGGACAGGAAAAACGAAGTCCAGGCAAAGCCAAGGACTTGTCCAGGGTCCTACTGCTTCAAATACACACTCCTCCCTGACTTACCAGTGGTTTTTAAATGTTTCAAAGCTGTGCACTGTTTTTAAGAAAACATGATCTTTTTACAGACACTCAGAACATCAAGGAGTGAGAGGAGGAGCTGGTGCAGGGGGACAGGCTGGGTCAGGCCCATGACCACCCCGCGTCTACCTGCAGCCCTCAGGCAGAGAACCGCTGTGGCACCTCCAAGGGACGCCAGGACCCCGGCCAGCAGCAAAATCCAGGAGCAGTGCCCTGGAACTCCAGCAGAGGACGACCAATCATTTCCAAGCCCCATGGGTCTCCTGCTCCTTGGGCAGGAGGGAGAGGATAGCATTCCCTCTCCCTGCCAACCACTGGCCTGCCAGGTCCGGTCCTTCTCCCTCTTGGGAGGAGTGGGGCTCAGAGACCCATTCTTGGCCTCCTTTCTCATGCATCTCTTTCTGTTTTCTTCTTTGGAGCTGTTCTGTATCTGTTCCCTTTTCAGCCCTGGGGGTTTCCCCTACTGATGACTGGAAAATGGGCAAGCTGTTGTGACCTACTTCTTCATCACCGACTGGAGCAAGAGAGGGCAACGTGGGCTTAGGGGCCTTGCAAGCAGCTCCCTAGGACAGGGGCACCTTGGATCAGATCTGGGATTCTTCAAAATGGCAGACTCGAGTCCACAGTGGTAGCCGAGCTGGGCAGGGAGGGAGCAAATTTTGCAAGACATCTGTCGCTCCAGCTCTCAGCAGGCAGGAGGCCCTGGGCATCATGGATCGTCAAGAGCCAGGGCCTCTGAGCCAGCAGTCCAGCCTCCCTGTTCAACAAACAGGGACGCTGTGACCCTCCAACATACAGTGACTTCGCCCCGGGTTCAGAGGGGCACGGCTCCAACTAGGGAATCTCTGGCCTCCTGCTCCTGAACACGCAGAACCACAAGGAGCAGTAGGATGGGAACTGCGGGAGGCACCAAAAGACTGTCTTGCAATGTCAAATGATGCAAGAAATACGCATCTGTTCAAAATTCTCTCTGAAGGCCCTCCAGGAAAAACATCCTACCCCCCAGTCACCATCCTCAGTCACTGTCCCAAGTGTCATGAGACCCTCTAACGCAAAGGGCAACAATGAAATATTACAGAAAGATCACCTTTCCGTGCTGCCCACCTGGCTCTGTAACGGGTGAATGGGGAAGAGACCGGAGAAGCACCCAGGCCTTTCAATGGGCTCCCGGCTTCTGCCGGAATGCGAGACAGGACCGCTCAGTCATTAGCATACCCAATTTGCATTCACTCCCGATGAGATTTCATCATTGCATCATATTTATTCATCCCTTAATATAAATCTAAATTGCTCTCTTCAAATAGCAGAGAGCACTGTGCTTGGGTAAGGGGAAAGAGAGATCATCACGGTGAGAGGCGCACAGCGTTTTCTTCTGCTCTCCCTCCCGTGGGCTGCACCCTTCCCCGGGCTCATCCCAGGGCTCAGAGAACATGCGGCCGTCTTTGGTTTCTCACAGTGGGGGGCTCTCGGTGGAGGGAAAATATGGTAACCCTCAACCTTCCCACCAAATACTGCAGGAGCCCCTAGGAAGTCCCACTGGAGGTGAGCCCCGACGCCTTCACAGCACCAAACAGAACTCACTGGCAGACAAGACGACCAAGATTATAGCTTTCTGAGAGGACAGTCATGTGTCTGAACCCGGAAAAGTTTGCTTGGAGATAAAGAACAATTTTTTTTTTTTTTAACAGAAAGTGAGGAATTAAACTATGGATGTCCACAAATGATCTCTGCGAATGACGGGACAACAGGGTCCAGAAAATGAGCAGCAGGCAGAGCACATGGGGCCACGGTGGTTTCTGCTGGTCGCTTCCCGCCGTGGCCACCACCGCATTCCGTGGGGGAAGGCCCATGTCCCACCAGCCCCGCTTTTCTGGATGAGAAGAGATGTACGGTGCCTTTTCCTGTGCAAGGAAGATTGGCCTCATCATCTAGAAGCGCCTGTTCAAAAGTATTGTCTCTAATTCTTCTCGTTGGGGGGCAGGACATGAGTGGGGCACATACACACAGTGTGTATTTTTAAAAGAGTAAAAATCTTAGGGACGCCTGGGTGGCTCAGTTGGTTAAGTGGCTGCCTTCGGCTCGGGTCATGATCCCAGCGTCCTGGGATCGAGTCCCACATCGGGCTCCTTGCTCGGCAGGGAGCCTGCTTCTCCCTCTGCCTCTGCCTGCCACTCTGTCTGCCTGTGCTCGCTCTCTCTCTCTCTCTCCCTCTCTCTCTGACAAATTAAAAAAAAAAAAAATTTAAAAAAAAGAGTAAAAATCTTAAATGAAATCCCTTTATTGGCTTGCACATATGCTAAAGGAAGGCTCGCGGAAGACTCCTTCTAGGAAGGCAGGCTCAGAGAATAAGAATGACCCGTCCCCTCTCGGTTGAATTCCACGCTGTGCCTTGAAGCAGGGCATGTGTGACAAATTTTACCCAGTAATTTTGTTGTCATGTGTCCTAACCTCTATGACTTCAGCTCCTTTCTAAGCAAGAGCCTCTGCATGGTCGGGGCTCAGGGGGATTTAGATGGCTTCAGGTATTGATAGCTGAGTACAGAGAAGACGGGTCCTTAAAAATGAACCCTAACTTCTGGGTTAGGGGCTCAAGGCCAACGCTTTCCCACAGGGTTACTGAAGATGTGGTCAGCGGGCTAGACCTGTCCTGTCCTAGGGTCGCTGAAAGGACTTAGCCAAAGTAACAGAGGTTGTCACCCCTAATCCCCAACTCAATGACCACATGTGACAATGTGACGAAATACATCTTTACCCATAATTCTTTTTCACGACAGGCCTGAAGTATTCAAAACGCTAAGAGACACATCAGGGTATTTTGGGACCAGGAGTTAGAAGAGTCCCGTCTCCTGGGTGTTTCACCAACTGGCTGGGGGGCCTGAGGAAGTCACAGGACTTCTCTGGGCCCCGGTTTTTAATTCCAGGGGAAACAAGGGAGTTCATGGATTTCTACAGTCATCTGCATTCTCTAAACCTCTGCTTCCATGCTCCTTGTCTTCCCCTCTTGCCAATAGGGACTAAGAGTGTTAGAAATGTTGTGCCTTTGACCCCAGAGGAATGTGACAAGGGCCTTCCTTGCATTGTTCCCACAGTAACCAGAGCCAGCTGTCCAGGCAGGCCAGCCAAGTTATGGAGCATAGACGCGTACAACTGGGGACTGTGCGTAGAAGACCCCACCTCCAGGTTTCCCCGCTTCCTCTGGGCCCTGGTCTGCAGGTCAGCACCCTCCTGGGAACACAAGAATGGGTCTGTGATCTTTAATAAGTAACGGTGGAGGCTTTAAAATCTGGAGTGTAGCCACAATGGCCTGAGGCTCCCCCAAGCAGAGCGAGAGGACACAGGTATGTCCCCGCTTCTCTGAATCTGCAAGCAACCCCTGGGGTAGGGTGGGGGGGGGTGGCATTCAGGGTCAGGATGCCCAGAAGAGGGAAGGTCTCTTTCTGAGTGTGTGATGATGCTAAGTCCTATTCAAAGAAGGGGACTCGAGTGACAGTGGAAAGCTAAGATGAGATCTTCATCAGAAAATCTTGGGGTAAGCCAAGATTTGTAAGCATGCAGTTCTGCACCGGCAAGCCCATGAAGGATTTCCTCTTTGCCTGCAGCCTGCATCTGCGATCCTAATGAGGGAAGATCACTGGAAAGCATTACCATTATTTTTAGCTTTTCTAAGGGAGGGAGGAGTGTTTGAAAGGGCAGAATGGAAAGGAATGTAGGGCAAGGGTGTGTGTGGAGGGAGAGAGAGGGGAAGATTGGGAAAAATAAGGACTTGCAGGACAGAGAAGCAACTCCTTCCTCCTTTCTTGATAGACGGCTGTGGCCAAAACCGTATCAAGGATTTTAGGTCCGGAGATCTGGAGACAAAGAAGTTTCTGGAAGGAAATCAGGTTTCTGCGAGCATGGCAAATGTGCACTTCAGCTTGTGGGATTTTTCTTTTCTTTCTTTTTTTTTTTTTTTTTAACCTTCCAAATGTAGCAGATGAGGCCCTCCTAGAAAGCCCTTCTCATAAAAGAGTTTGATTGATAATCCTTCTCTGGATGGGAAAGCTGCCCCAGCAAACCCGAACCCTCAAGAAACACCCTCTTCTGATGCACAGAGATCCTGAATGGGCCACATGAAAAGGAGATGAATGGATTCCTCTTAATGACTTTATAACTTTAAAATGGCAAGGTAGGACCCCGCGGCTTCTGGGGTGACCAAAATCTGGGCCAAGAACATAACGTCTTGAGGGAGGATTTTTTTCTCCTTCCTTTTCTCTCTCTTTTTTTTTTTTTTTTGGCAATAGATCGTAAAAAGTTAATGAGCTGCAAAAGCCAAGGCACGTATTCTCTTCCTCAATTCTGAGGCTGGTTGGTAACGGCTCAAACACTATCCAAAGGGGCTTGATCACGCACTACTTCCCGGCTGGGAATGGTAAAGCAAGGTTGCAAAATATTCAAGTCACCAACAGTCGACACGGGCCCGGAGCTCACAAAGGAACACTAGGATCGGCTTCCCACTTCCAAAATAGGACCTAACAAAGTTGGTGCTCTAGGAGAAGAGTTGCTGTATTTCGTTTAATGGAACTAAATTTGTGCCCATTTAAATCATGAGCAGGTGGCACTCGGTAGCAAAGAAAGCCCTGAAAATATTCACATTTCGTGAATGCGGTTGTATGTATAATTAGCTGAAATTTATTTTAAAGTACTCTAATCTTTTGTACTGCATTTTTTTTTTACAATTTAAACTGGTGAGGAAAAGAGAGCAGCTTCTGAATTTATTATGAAAACACAGCCACCGTATTATCTGTTAAATTTTTTTTTCGAAAAATGGGCAAGGCGTCAGAAAGCCTCTAATAGGACATATGTTAGGATCACACCAACGGAAAGGACTTGCTTGCTTTCCCAGGAAGGAGTCTGTTGTTTGGGAGAAGTAAGTGAGCTAAAGAAAAGCATCCAGTAGAAGAGTAGATGGGAAGAATGAAAGGTAGACATTTAGAAGCATAACATTTTCTCTTAACTACTACATGGAAAATTTCAAACGAGTCCAAAGGACTTGCAAGAGAGGACCAGATACTCATTACCCAGCACCAATAATGACCAACTCATGGTCGATCTCTGCCTGCAAGCAAATCCCAGAAATACCATTGACTCCCTAAATATTTCAGTGTGAAGCAGGGCATTGGGAAGCTCCCTCATTTTCTCGAGTGCCTGACAAGTCAAATGTCCTGGGGCCGGAACCAGGTCTTCTCACCTGAGGGTCAAATGTTCTCTCTCCTCCAAGCATCCCTGTCTCTCTTGCCCTAGCCACCCCCAGACCATGTTAACAAGAACACAGAAAACAAGCATTGCGCTGGGTTAGAAATCACCAAATCCTCCATTTTAATCTAATTTTAATTTTAATTTGCCACTTTACTGAGCCTTAATTGTCCCGGCTATTAAGTAGAGCTATGAGATTGCCACCATGAGATACAATTACTTACGACACACTTACAAAAGTTATCTCCAACTCGCAACAGTTATTTCTGATGTGTTCTCATAGATATGGGGACAAACTGTGAGAAGCCATGGAGCTCTGGAAACACCAGCGAGGTGAGGTCTCCCATGTTAAGGCTTTGGGGGAGGGCACACATAATTATTATGTAACTGTACCCTGAGAGCCTTTCCATGACACGTTTATTTATTTTTCACATATAAATTAGAACCAACTATTTCAACATGTTGAAATGAAAGTTTCTATGAAAAACAAATGTTTCATATAATATAAATCAACATTTCCCAAAGAGGAAAGAGGCAGGCCCTCTCCCTGGGGGGAATTCTAGCATCTTTCAGAGAAAGAACAGGCGAGCCCAAGGAAAGTGAAAAGGAAAAAAAGAAACATTCCCTCCCTTTGTCATGGACTTGCCAAACCCCTAACTGAAGGGGACTTACAATAGAACACCAAATATTCTCAAGGAAGTGTCCAAGCCTGGAAAAATAATAACTGAATGCAGGGTTTTGTGTGATGGACCAAACTACGCTGCTCAATAGCATCATTTTTCCTTCTCAAAAAAACACACCAAGCTCCCGTCCAGGGGAGGTTACGGGAGGGAGGTCGTTACAACGTTTAAGAAACCCCATTCGAAGTCAACCCCAAACCTTGAGCCGAGGCTTTAAATGCACTTGCTTTCAAAAGCCAAACCACAGAAAATCTTGTCATTTCTTCCTAGACACTGGCAACAAATGCCTTCCATGTGTAACCTCACCATAAAACCCGAACGATGGGGCCAAGGTCACAGAGAAGCAGTCGGGTCTGGGAAAATGGCCTACCCGCCTGTGTTGGCTTTCTGGGATGGCCATAAACCAAAGTACCCCACACTGCAGGGGTGGGGGGGAATTCAACAACAGATGTTTATTTCCCCCAGTTCTGCAGGCTGGAAGTCCAAGGTCAGGATGTCAGTAGAGTTGGTTCCTTCCGAGACCATGAAAGAAGGATCTGGTTCCAGGCCTCTCTCCTAGCTTCTGGTGTTTGGCAGGCTATCTTTGGTATTCATTGGCCTGTCTTCAGTCCCGTCTTCATGTGGCATTCTCCCAGCATCTGTCTTGATGTCCAAATTCCCTCTTTTTATGAGGACACCGGTCCTACTGGCCTAGGGCCCATCCTAATGACCTCATCTCAACAGGGTCATCTGCAAAGACCCTATTTCCAAGTAATGGCACATTCATAGATACAGGGGGCTAGGACTTCCACATGTGGGGAGTTGGGGGACACAATTTAATGCAAAACACCACCGTATCCACACCTAACTTAAGAGAGACAAGGGAGGGAAGCCAAGTCAGTTCCCATGAGGTCCCTCTTGTCCCACAGAGCATTCCACCTGCATTTTAGCTTGCCCATGGCTGCTCAGAGGAACACGCAAGAATAAACACACCGTGCCTATGGACAGACCCTAGCAAAGCATCGGTCAGGGTTCAGTTGGTGTTATCGTGTTAGCGGGGCCCGTTTGCACGGCCCTCCCTCCTGTACCTGTCCTCAGCTTTGGCCATGTGGGTCCCATGTAGTCTGCATGTCACTTTGGTCCATTTCAACCTCAGGACTGCACAGAAGTCATTCACAGCATCTGCCAATTTTACATCCTCTGCTACATTTTCTGCTCTCCTTTGTCCTTTTGCATTTGGGGCGAGCCAAGAGGCATCTTAGAAAATGGAATCAAAATACATTTTTGACCTATTTTTACAGCCAGCAGAATGACTGGACCCTGATGGTCACTGTTAAATATGCTCTTCTGGGGCGCCTGGGTGGCTCAGTGGGTTAAGCCTCTGCCTTCAGCTCAGGTCATGGTCCCAGGGTCCTGAGATCAAGCCCCGCATTGGGCTCCCTGCTCAGCGGGGAGTCTGCTTCTTCCTCTCCCTCTCTCCCTGCTTGTGCATATGCTCTCTCTCTGTCAAATAAATAAAATCTTTAAAAAAATATGAATATGCTCTTCTGCAGTTTTAAAAGGGGTCTTCCAAGGATGATCGTCGCGCACTATAATTGTTCAACAATTCTAACAGGCAGCGGCCACATCGGGATTCCCAGTTTCTTTTTTTTTTTTTTTTAAGATTTTATTTATTTATTTGACAGACAGAGATCACAAGTAGGCAGAGAGGCAGGCAGAGAGAGGGGGGGGGGAAGCAGGCTCCCTGCTGAGCAGAGAGCCCGATGCGGGGCTCGATCTCAGGACCCTGGGATCATGACCTGAGCCGAAGGCAGAGGCTTTAACCCACTGAGCCACCCAGGCGCCCCTGGATTCCCAGTTTCTAAAAGAGGAAACTAAAGGGTCAGGTAATTCAGTAATGGACACATAGCTAGTAAATCACAGAGCCCAAATATAGACTCATCTCTACTGATGTCAAGTGCTGTATTCTTACACAATACGTCGTATGACATAGTCAATGTGAAATTATCAAGGATTTTGTTTTTTTCTTGACTCTAAGCAGTATGGTAGCAACAATAAAGTGTTATGTTTATAATTCCCCATTTTAAGACATTTTTTGAAATGTTTCAATCTGAGGCTTTATTTATCCTTCTAAAAAAACAGGTGAGTCACTCTTAGGTCCATTTTATGGATGGTAAATGAAGGCAGAGGTTAAGTAATTTGCCTGAAGAGACCAAGGAGTTGACAGTGGAGAGAAATAAGAATTTCTGCATACTAACTCAAACACGGGTATGACTTAACAAAGTGGGCAATTCAATATCAGCATCCTTGGAGATACATAAAATGGAAAGACAATAATGCACGTTGAAGGTTAAAAAGAAAAAACTTAATAAATTCCCATCGACTTTATTGCAGGAAGAAGCGGTACAGCCATGTGTCACGGGTGTTAGAATGGATAGACACCTGCATGCACTAGGAGAGAGGCAGTCTAGGTCACCTCAGATGTCCCTTAAAATGTGAAAAGACTATTATTCTCAGCAAGTCACATGAGATCTGTGACTGGTGAAAGACAATATGCTTTCTCCATCACGACAGACCACCAGATTCCCTTTGGTCTTTCACAACCTGAATTCATGACAGCGGGCTTCCAGAAGGAAGTAGAATGGGAGCTAACAGCTTTAGACGAGAGAGGTGACGAACATGCGCGTCCCAGCGTGGTCACCAGACCACTGTGGTTGGAGGTGCACGTGTGGGGAGGTGGCAGTGGGAGGTGAGGTGGGAGCAAAACACGGAGACCATTTTATGCAGGGTCTCTAAGGCCCTTCTGAGTAACAGAGATGATTCTGGAAAACGTGAAGGTGCTTCCAGTGGGATTGAGCAGGAGGACGACCTCACCAGATGTGTGCTGCCTGTTGCCTCTAAGGGAGGGACTCTCAAACCCACAAGTCAGACCCTGACCTCTCTGCCAGGATCTAGATATGTCTTCCAGAATGCCAGAATGTCTCTACGTGGCTATCCTACAGGCACTTCCAACTGCGTATGTTAGATCTCCACGGTCTTTTCCAGATCTAACGTTCTGTGATTCTACCCAAAGTGGCGGGTCTGAAAAACTGACATTTCCCTGGAGGAGACTGAACATAAGCGAGGAACAGAGAAATCCTGTTCAAGAGGCAGGGCAAAAAGAGCAATGTCTTTACATTGGGGGTGGGGGGAAGTATCTGTATTAGTCATTCTTTTCTAACTTGTGCCCGGGCTCTTAATGGTATGAGACATCTAATCTTGGAGAGGAACGTGCACATGTGCATTCGCGGTGGGAGACCTGGGGCGGTGTGGTTGGATACCATCCAAGGACACAAGCTCTCAGTGACAAGCTAGAATGACTTTCATGCCCATCAGAGCTGCCCCCGTGCACCTGCAGAGGTTGACTCCAGAAATAGCAATTAAAGCACAGAGTCAGAACCTTGAATGGCTCAATATCTCAAGCATCCCTTGTCCCTGGACCCAAGCGAGTGGCCCCTGAATTCTTAGGACACTATGTGGCGGAGAGCTTCCCCCCAAAGACTGGTGAACAACCTCCATGAGACCCTTTTAAAATAGAACTAAATGTCTTTTCCTGTTAAAGTTTCACTCTGCTGCTTCAAAAGAAACACTACCGCGAAAACCTTTGGTTTCCCAGAGAGGAGAAGCAGCCCATTAGTTCATACAGTGTGTTTTGAATAAAGCAGCATTTATAACGTAGAGGAATTCCACTTCCCTCTTCCGGACAAAGCTTCCAAACACAAAAATTCAGAGCGTAGGTGGGCTGCCACTCCACACACCGAATTTAGAAAGACACTCATACTCTCCCGACAAGCCCACCTCCTTCAGCCCACGTTCAACGTTTCTCTTGGCTGTGACAGAAGCCACCACTGCGGTCCACTATCCAGGATCTGATCAGAATGTCATCTCATGGGCCGGTGTCCCCTTGATGTCTCCTCCTGCCGGTGCACACAGGGGTGTTCAAATACCCTCGAGATTTTCACACCTGTCTGCCAGCTGCTCACGCTCCGCACAGCACCTTGCTCCCAGAGCGAATTCTCCCTGAGAGCGATCTGACCCGGGCTTCCCTGTCAGAGCGGGCGGCTGCTCCGTGTATCCCAGCTGATAGGATGCTACGCTGTCAAAACCACACAGAGCACAATGGCTCCAACTTCAGGAACACCGCCTGTGGCAACGGCACACGTCCCATGACCTGGAGATCTCTTCTGAGATATTATCCAGGTACTGCTCTTTCGGGCCATGGGCCTCTATGATTTGTGCTCCTTGGACAATTGACATGGTCAAGACACACAGGGAAACACACACACACACACACATACACACACACCCTACAGCTGGGGTCTGAGAAGACCAATGGACCTACTGAGTCCCATCGTGGTAGCCAAACATACCTTCCAGACACTCCGTGGCTCAAAGGCAATTTTTTTTTAAATTTTTTTTAAAGATTTTATTTAGTTACTTGACAGAGATCACAAGTAGGCAGAGAAGCAGGTAGAGGGAGAGGAAGGGAAGCAGGCTCCCTGCCGAGCAGAGAGCCCGATGTGGGGCCCAATCCCAGGACCCTGAGATCATGACCCGAGCTGAAGGCAGAGGATTTAACCAACTGAGCCACCCAGGTGCCCCTCAAAGGCAATTTTGATGTCCATAAAAAATCCACAGCAAAATCCACAGTGCTCCAATTTTTTTTTTTAGAGATAAAAACTATCACCCCCAAACTCTCTAAGATCTACCTCAGTCCTCTTCCTGTTTAGGAAACTCTCTGGATCTTCATGGTGGTCTCCCACGGCCTCCCAAGGGAGAGTCGGGGCCCCTCCTAGATGCTTCCTCTATTGCAATCGACCAGTTACCTGTTCACCTACTGTACTACAATAATGATGACGTACAGGGTCACAGAATAGGGACCATTTGCTTTGGCATCTTCAGTCCTTAGCAACCTACTCAGCACAAACATAGAATCTCAAAAAATATGAGTGAACTGATGGCATATGCAATCCAATGTTCTGTTCATTCATCCAGTCATGGTAAGTACAATGATCTCTTGCCATATCTGGCATTGACCATGGCCCTCCATGCCCTGTGCCTGTGGCCATCCTAACTAGGAGAGGATCATCTCCCCTAAATGAGACAGAGAACTTGCAACATTTGAAGTCCATCAGGAACTAACAGCTTTTATAAGCTCTCTCCTTTGAGAGAACCAGGAAGCTTGAAAGAATCTTAAAAAAGGGAAAGCTTTTTTGAAAGAGAGTGTGAGCAAAACCTACAGCATTTAGGGCTGGGAACAATTATCCCTCTGCACATAGACCATTTTTTGGTGGGAGAGGGCAACACTGTGAGTAGCAATTTTTCATGCAGTTTGAGGCTAACGCCCTTTAAATAAGATCTCTTTTATGACACTGACATTTGCATGGCACACTGTAAGTAGATTAGGGTGTGCTTATGCCACGACACACATGGTTTAAGATAATTCAACTGAGGGCAAAAGATAATTTGGGGGGAAATGATCAAATCTGCATGAGACTAATCTATAAATGGTAAAGCAAGTGAATCATGGAAAATTTGATGCCAGACAAAACAACAGCTTTTGTTCAAGTCCGTCCAGAAGTTTCTCCTGAAGACCTACTATGTCGGCTCGGCACTGCACCAGGATTTGTGGGGAATATGGAAGAAAGCATCACTGTAGTTCAGACCCCAGTCCCTCTCACCAGTTTCTAAACCCGCCCCGTAAGACCCTGCTGCCAGGTTTCCAAAATGTGAATGCAATAGTGCCCTCACGCTTCCAGCCACCCCTTGTCTTCCAGCAAGACAAACAAGACCTTCTTCAACCCCAGGTCTGACAACTGCTCCTGTCTACCACGTGGTAACCTCTCACTGCCTCGGCCATAATCTCTTACTCATGCCTCCCTGGGTTTAAGGCTCCTTGACTTCTTGACAGCCTTTGAAAACACTGTCCTTCTCTGCACTCCCTGGAACATGTTGCCTACTTAGTCTTCATAACTCATCTCTCAGATAAATCTTTCCAATAAACACTTCTCCATCCCCATCCTGATGTGGTTCTCCGTACGAGTTTCCCCAGCACTCTCTGTGTGTCATGGCGCCTGACACATGGACTTCTACCTTCTCTCCTTCTCTCCACTGCCTCCTCTGCCCATCTATAAACACTTACAGAGCAACTGCTCCCACAAAGCCCTGTGCTATGCTAGATGCATACAACACCTGTAATCAACCCGTACAAGTCCTGGATTGTAGGCATGACTTCTGATGAGCAAGTAAGCTCAGAGAGGTTTAGGAACTTGGTCAAGTTCACCAGCCAGCAAACGTTAGAGCCAGATCCTCCTGCTCCAAGCTCAGGAAGATGAGAAGACACACCTGAGACACGTGCCCAGAGTGCAGTGTGAAAGTTGCATCTGGGCCTCTGGCGTGAGACCAGCCAGGGGAGCGCATGTCCTCTGGGCTGGGGCGGGGGGCATACCCATGCAGTCTGTTCACTCCCGAGGACTGTCTCTTTCCTGCATACCATACAGATGATTGGATAGTGAGTCCCCAAAAATCACCCACCAGCTTCTCTCATTTGTGGAGTCAGCCTAAACTTTTGTTTTTAACCACAACCCACCAGCTCTGTATATTAAACGTTTCCAACAACCATCAAAGCCTCAGTTGTCACTGTTTTTTGTGTGTTTTCTGATTCTGCTAATGTACGGGACAGCCCATCCTAGTATTTATTACTAGAGTAATGTCAGGTTCAGGGTTAGCACATAAGATACCTCTCCAGTTTTTTTGCGAGAGATCAAAAGGCTCTCTTAATGGCAACATCAAGAAGAATCTACATGTAAACATGTTTCAGCAGGAATACCTTTCCCTTCAGTGATTTCTCAGTATTTGGAACTCTTTATTAGTCACTTCTGCTTACAAACGTTAGACGATTTCACTATTTCTGCTAAGCCTTTTCTGAACTCTTCATCATGTTTGCTGATAATTCCTGTTTTGTGCCATTCTTTGGCTCATAATATTCTGGGGGGAAAAAATGACCCTAGAAATATTTTGGCTTATCATGTGCCTTGATTGGGGGGAAGGAGGGAACAGTGAAGAAAATTACATTTTTACCTCTTCTTCCTCCCTATCCCTTTCTCTCTCCTCTCCTCCATTTCTCCTTTAGCAAAAGCCCTTACCTAATCCTCATGGATCAGTAAATATGGTGCTATATATTCGTATAGCTCCTTGGTCTTTTCACTTGATTGGCAAAAGAAAAATAGCAGGGGATTGGGATATAATTACTACCTTCTTCCTTTCCAGCGTGGACTTCCCACTCAAAGTCCTCAGTGCTGGTAAGGAAAATCAGCCTACCATTACGTCACTGCAGGGGAATTGGCAGCACTTCCAAACTGCTCTCTGCTCATGATAAAGCCTTACAAACACCAATGGACATTAACCCTGCCCAACCCCAAAGGCAGCCTCACTGTTAATGGGGGAGACACAAGAAGCATTCCATTAACGTTAGAAACACCACCAGGCTGTCCACCATTGTCGCTGTGATTTAACGTTGTTCCGGAGGAATTAGCCAATTTAATTACAAAGGAGAAAGGAAGGAGGGGTATAAAATTGGAAAAGAGGCAATAAAATCATTACTTGCATATGCTGTGGCTGCAGATCTGAGCAAATGAGCTGAACAACTACTGTAGACCATTAGAGAATTCCATAAGGTAATTAACAAAAGTCATATGCAAAAATCAATAGCCTTCCTCAATGACAGCTGGTAAAAAGATGCCCCGTTTTTAACAGCAACTAAAATCCAAGATACTCAGATGATAAACTGGATGAGAAATATGCAAGAGGTATGAAAAAAAAATTTGAACATCTGGAAAGCTCTACCTTGTTCTTAAACCGGAAGTCATGATCAAGAAACACAGCAATTCTCCCCCAAATGAATTTATAAACTTGATACACAATGTCAAAAAATGCCATGAGGAAGTTAACTCTGAAGTTCATATGGAAAAATAAATAGGAAGGAACATCCAGAGAAATGATGCCAAAAGCAATAAGGAAAGACTAGTATAGCAGGTAACAGAATACCTATTATAAAGCTCCAGAAACTACATCAGTGGGCGCTGGCACAGGAACAGCAAGTAAGATCAATAAAAAAACACATACTGAATTCAGCACATGGTAATGGGAGAAGGAACCTTCAATACTTAGATGGCCACCTGGATAAAGTCAAATCAGATCCCTAGTTCCAACCTACATTACAATAAATTCCAGAGTGACCAAAGATTTAAATGCAAAAACTGACAACATAAAAATACTAGAAAGAACCTTGAAAACACGATGCTGAGTAGAAGCCGCCAGTCACAGAAGACTAAAAATTATATAACTCCACTTATAGAAGTGTCCAGAAGAGGCAAATCCATAACGAAAGCAGATTAGTGGTTACCGGGGCCTGGGGGTGCGGAATGGGGAGTTGTCAGCTAATGCATATGGGGTTTCCTTTGGGGGTAATGAAAATTTTCTGAAATTAGATTGTGGTGGTGGTTGCCCAATTCCGTAAATGCACTAAAACCACTAAACAGTACATACTAAAGAGTGCATTTTATGGTATGTGGGTTCTATCTCCATAAAGCTATGATTTAAAAAATACTAAGCAAACTTATGAGACCATTTTTCTACATAATGTTTGACTAGAGAAGGCCTATGCATATCAAAACATGAAAAGCCAGAGTAACAAAATCTGATAAGACTACATAATTTTAAAAACAAATCCTGCATAAAGAAAATAGGTCCAAAATTAAATGGGAAAATTAAAAAGTGCAAGACAAAAGGACGAATTCACTTGAACTACTAAGTGCTCCTAAAAATCAATTCGCTGGAAAGACCAAAAACCCCGGAAAACACAGGCAATGAATGTCAGCATGCAATTCTCAAAAAAGCAAATAGGAATGGCTCTTAAACATGTGAAAACATATTCACAATCATCACTGTAATGAGCGAACTCACATGAAAGCTACTAAAAGATAGTATTTTTTCACCTCTTCGATTGGCACAGACCATGAAGTTTAATAACACTGTCTGTAGAGAAAAGGCACACTCACGCAGCGCTGGTGGGAGCATACATTAGTGCAGATGCCAAATTGGAGGGCAATTTGGCAAGGTTTATCAAAATTAAAACTGCACATTCCTTTTGATCCAACAATTCCACTTGAGTAATTTCTCCTCCAGAGATCCTTGCTGACATATAAAATGCTATTTATAGAAAGTAATTCACCCAAGCATTGTTCATAGTAGCAAATAATTGAAAACAAGCGAAAGTCCATCAATGTGGGACCGGAACAGAGTGTAGCAAAAACATACAAGTGAATACTATTTAGATACTAAAAAGAATAAGGCTGCTCTGTAAGATCTGACAAAAAGACATTCCAGGATAAACAGTTAGGTTACCAAAAAAAAAAAAAAAAAAAAGTAAAGAACAGTTTGCATGATGTAAACATTATGTTTTTTTTTTTTAACAAACATATTTTTGCTTATGTAGTTGTAAAATATCCCGAAAGGTATTTCAGGCTACATGGATGCTAAGGAAAGAAAACATTAATGGAGCCTGTCTCTAGGAGTGAATTTGATGACTCGGGAGCAGAACTAAGAAACTTATTTTTCCTTGGACATTTATTGGGCACCTTTTATACTTCTAGGGATTTAAAACAAATTAGTTAATTCTCTTAGTTAAAAGAAAGAAAACAAGTATGGCAAGGACACTGAAATACGAAATAAACAAAATATGGGATCGAACGTGCGAGAGGTTTGGGGGTTATTTTTAATATAGTTATATTTCAGAAAAAAAGCTAATAATTAAAGAAAACCCCTCACCATCCAGTGACCATCCAGGAGGCTGACTCGACTTTTGCAAAACAGATGCATTCAGTGAAGCTTCCGATGCGTGGGGCTTTAGTGAGCTCGCCCTCTCCCCACAGACCCCCACATGCCCACAGTGGGCACAGCTACTCTCCACGCCCAGGGGGATAATTCCACTTTCATAATTCATTCAAATATGGCCAGTGCAACAGCTGAACATGTCCCAACTTGGGAGGTTTGTTTAGATCTATCCTCGGGACACCAAAAGGCCGATTTTGCCTATTTCTAAGACTTGCCTATTGCTACTTAGCGAATTATTAAGTCTCTCATTGGCCAGTTAAATTTAGAACAAAAGAGCTATAAAAACGTCCTGATAAACACTGTAATGAATTCATCATACATTCCCTTAATGCACTTGTGTAGGGGGGTAAGGACATGAGGATGGAGACCAGTCTGTACTTGCCTGGCTCCTTTCCGATTCCCCTGCGAAGGAGCCCCGGGCGCTCAGACAGAACGGACCGGTCAGCAAAAGCAAAGCGCTTTCAGACTCAAACAAAACTGTTCATTCTAACCCTCTCCCAGAGACTAGAAAATCCATTTGTCCTCACCTTTTCTGTCAAGTGGAACTTTTTGGATCCCCTTGAAGACACACGACTCTCCTATTTTTCCCCATTTATAACCTTCTCAGCCATTAGAGGACTTTTTTCCATTGTCCACCTGGCAGGCTGGAGGGCTGAGGTGGCTGAAATTCACAGGTAATGCTCAACTTTGTTTTAGCCTCAAATTTCAACCTCCTGTCCTATAGATGAGAAAAATGACCCTTTCGTGTTCCCATCTGCGTTCATGAAGGAGGGAATGAGCAATTAATAGGCTTGTGCATAACACAGAGAAACTCCTGGAAATGAAAAATCAAAAGAATTTCAAGAAACATCCTATAAAACTCAGGCTTCCTACCCTACTAGCCTCTGAAAGACTCCTCTGAATTCCTGATGGTTCGCATTGTCTGGTGCGCAGTGTATCTGATCCTGGAGGTCAGCCCCACTGCTACGTCTGAGGCCATGGGACTGGGGCAACACACAGAACGGAAGAGACAGGCGAAGGACTTGTATCTCGAGAGTTTCAAAAAGCAAGAGGAGTAAATATTCCTCTGCAGAAAGCAGGAGTGGTGGTAAGTTTCTAAGAGAGTGGGCGGGAGGGGCAGCAGTTGGGAGGAAAAAGCAGGGGACCCCAAGCTGTGCCCAGAGAAGGGAGTTGCAGAGTTTGAGGTTTTCGGATGTGGCCAGGTGTAAAGCAGTGTCGGCTCGAGTGGATAAACAGGCTGTAGGGGTGGCAGGATGTGTGGGTCTGGCATGAAGAAGGTGAGGTTCAGGTGAGGAGACAGTGTTGGGGCAGAGCCTAAGAAGGGCTGGGCTGAGCCCCTCACTCAAACAGAGAAGGAAATGATCACTTTATCAAGGGGGAGTACGGATGCCTGCTCCAGTCCCTGGGCGTATGATAAAGGGTCCTGAACCACATTTCTTAGTTTTCCCGACCAAATCAGATGGAAGGGAGGCTCATGGACAGAAAGCGAGTTCTCTGAGAGGTGAACAGGAGCCTGAGCAGGTGGGTTAATCTTAGGATGGGGAAGGCAGCAGACAGCACTGTGACGAAGGGTGAAATAGACGTGGGTCCCAATCCCAGCTCCTCCCACTTCCCGGCTCAATCACTTCAGGCTTGAGGAGGCCCCTCTACACCCTAGCCCTGGCATCTGGAAAGTAAAGCTGTCTGAGAAATGCTGGAACACATATCCAGTGTGTAGGAGAGAGTCTGGGGACTGGGAGTGGTGAAAAATTCATTGAGGTTCTAACATCCACCTGCTCAAGGAAAATCATTTTTAGGAGAGTGAGATAGGTAAGAAGAGAGAACAGTGAAACAAACAAATGGCAGCGGAGCGGGCGGGGGGATCATTTACTATCATTTATAAATGCCTACGCGTCAGCTACATTGAGAAATGAAAACATGCCCACCCAGAAGCCTGTCTGGGAATGTTCATGGCAGCATGACGCATGAGAGCCAAGAAGGAGCAACAGTCAATGGCTGTCAGCTCACGAGTGGGTCAGGAGAATGTAGTACCTTCATGGAACGAAACAGAATTCAATCCTAGCAAGGAATCACCATGCCGTGCGCGCTCCCGGGGGCACGAGCTTAGAAACATTATGTTAAGTGCCAGAGCCAAACACGAAAGTCCACATACTGCCCGATTCTATCAACGTGACGTGTCGAGAACAGTCAAATCTATGGACAGAGAAAACAGACTAGTGGTTGCCAGGAGCTGGAGGGTGAAGGTCTGGGAGAGATGGGAAGTGACTGCTAACGCATCGAGAGTTTCTTTGGGGGGTGATGACAGATGCCCAACTCTGCGAACAAAGCAACAATGAAAGATTGTATGTTTAAAAAAAAAAACAAACTTAGCTATACAGCTCTTAACGCCTCCTGCTTCCCACCTCCTGAATAAAGACCATTTGTCTTGCCTGGGTGAGAGGTCTTGACGGGCAGAGCATATGCAATGCGGAATTCCAGCAATTTCTTTAACTGTGAATATCAGAAGACATCGATTCTCGTCCTCTGGGGACACTGTCAGGTAGGCGCCGGGGAGGTCATTTTGCTTTTTCTTTCTAGCTGCTTCTTTCAGTCCTGGCTATTGCATTCGGTTTCCCCACGAGCACAGTGGTTAGAAATCAATCTCTGGTGGATCTTCTCAGGCAAAAGCTTTCAGTGGACAGGCTTTTTCATACCTAGTTTCAAGCTTATGAAAAAATACTGAGGGGGTGCACCCGGGAGCATTGGTTTTAGGCTTCTCCACATCACGAGGATGGGGGCCCTAAAAGCAATGCTTTTTCCAGACCACTCCAGTTAATAGGCAACATGATTTTCTTTAGGGAACAAATTGCAAGGATAAAGTATTGAAAAACCACTCCCCATGGCCCATTTGACGTTTGATTTATCTGATAAACACGCCCACAACTCTGCCTACACAAAGCCCGTAGTATTATCAGTTCCAGGAAATCAACGTTTGTTCACAAAAGTCAGCAGAATATTTCGGTCAAAAAATCAGAATCCCCATTTACTCATTTGCAATCATCAGCATCACGATAACAAAATACAACAGCAAAGAGCATGTCTGCACGGCTCTGAAAGGCCTCTGGGTAATGCTGGCTTTTGATTCCAAAAAGCACACCTGACCATAGTCTTCGAACATTCCAGTAATCGAACACAAGAGTATTTCTCAGAGACTTCCACGAAAACCATTTTACTCCATAGGGTTAATCGGGTCTCTTTAAAAGTCAATAAAGTTGGGGCGCCTGGGGGGCTCAGTGGGTTAAAGCCTCTGCCTTCGGCTCAGTTCATGATCCCGGGGTCCTGGGATCAAGCCCCACAGTGGGCTCTCTGCTCCGCGGAGAGCCTGCTTCCTCCTCTCTCTCTGCCTGCCTCTCTGCCTACTTGTGAGCTCTGTCTGTCAAATAAATAAATAAAATCTTAAAAAAAAATAAAATAAATGTCAATAAAGTCACTTCATGTGTTTCAGCTTGAAGGTTCAGGGCCAAAGGCACGGAACAGATGATGAAGTCCCATGTTTTATGACAGGTTACTCTGGTCAGTGGCATGTCAGCTATAATACATAAACTTCCACGGAGACAAGTACATTCAGTGACTGTAAGTAGCCCACTGGGTCCAATTTTCACGAAGAGGTGCTAACCCCATTTGGTGTGTATAATCTACAAATGAATCCAAATACTATCAGTGCTGAAGCCTACAAGACTTGAGCTGGCAGGACTTGGTGGGTGGAGGGCGGGGGGAGGTCTCCAGAAAGGGAGAAAAAGGATTTTTTTTTAAAGATTTTATTTATTTATTTAACAAGGATCACAAGTAGGCAGAGAGGCAGGTGGGGGATGGGGGTGGGGAAGCAGGCTCCCCGCTGAGCAGAGAGCCCAATGCGGGGCTTGATTCCAGGACCCCGAGATCATGACCTGAGCCGAAGGCAGAGGCTTTAACCCACTGAGCCACCCAGGCGCCCCAAGAAAAAATATTTTTCATGGCATTGGAAGTTAAGAACAGATTATATAAGATTTAAGTTGAATAATAACAGCAAAGCTTTCATGGATCTCCAGATATCCAGAAAGCTGTAAGCTCAAGCTGTTCATAGAACAGAAGTCCATTAAACTTAATGATATCTATTCTACATTCAGCATTTATGGTTTTTTGTTTGTTTGTTTGTTTGTTTGCTGGTTGGTTGGTTGCATCAAATATAAGAAGGACAATGCCTTATTCTGCTTTCATTTGGCTAAGGTTGAAAAATTCAAATGGTACCATGTTTCTTGTGGGGTCTTAAGGAGGTAGCTTCAAGAGTTCTTCCTTCATTAACGACTATTGTTGGCATTTTAAGACTCTGGATTCCACCAAACACTCCCTTGCTGTATTGGAATAACTTCGAGCTCCACTTGGAACATTATAAGCAGTGTACTTATGGGGAAAATATAAGTTGCCTTTTATACGTTTTGACAGTCAATGCTCAGTAAGTAATAACCTGACAGTATTTAATTATAATGCCTGACTTTTCTATAGTAATCTACAGCTCATAAAGGGCTTTCTTTCACACCCATGTAGGCTTCTTTGTATTAAACCATAGCTCTGCAGTTCAATTTCTGTTAAACCCTTTCAAAAGTATTAGTCAATTACTGATCACTTAACATAAAGGTGCCTGAAATCTATGAGAACAATTTGGAAGAAAGTGACTGCAGACTGGGGAGGGCAGAAAGATCAGAACATCATAATTGTTCTGGTAGTTTTGACCGTAAAGAAGAACCAGCAAAAGATACAACAAACTACATAAACTTGAAACTAAAAGGAAATGTTTCCAGCAAGGGCCACACAAGGGGAAGACCATTAAACGTGACTGCTAGTCACTAAATTTCAACTACACTAGCATCAGCATCCGAGCCTCAAGTGCAAATCAGAGTAACAGCTGAAGCAGTTTCTTACCATTGCAGGGGTGCGTGTGTGAAGGGGGAACAAAGTATTCTTTTCAATGCAGCAGCACATCGCCCTGACAATCTGACTGTGACAAGCTTGCACCATCCTGGGCATTCTATTTCTGCTTCCCATCAGAACAGCATCAGTAACATTTGTGATCATATTCTGTCAGCTGCTCTGCTAACAGCAGAATTTTTCACTTGTATACGGATACTAAGTTCCCTAAGAAGGAGCAGCTCTAAGACCAGGGTTCCACCTTTTTGCTTTACAATATGAGGCCAGCAAGAATAGTTCTGTGCAGGCGTTATACCTGTAAACAGACTTGAGATAAACAAGGTCTGTAATCTGCAAATTGGCTCCTTGGAGCAAATAACTGGGTTCATCAGATATTTGTAAAAGCAAATGTAAAATCCGTGAATTATGTCTCTGTGTCGACAAACTATAAACCGTTCAGAACTTTTATGTTAACAAGGCATTTTGCTTTGATGTGTTGGATTTTTTTCCCTTGTATGTGCAGAACACATACACAAAAGAGAATTATGAACTTCAGTGTTCTTTAACCTTTACAAACCAGCACAGTAATTATATTGCAAGATATCTGACAAACTGGGATAATATGAGCAAAGAACTCTTTTTCCCCCACTTCCTCTAAATGGTTCTCAATTTTTCCTCAATTTACAGACTCGCTGCAGAAAAGATTTTCATAGCCATGAATCGTATTAAAGATAAATGGGTAGATAAAATAAAATCGCTCTCCCAATTCACGAGAATATTTGAGGCACCTCCAAAGGAAATGTTTCTCCAAACATAAAGACAGTATTAAATTTTAAGAGCAGGGCTATCATCAAAATGAATGCAGAAAAGAGTAAACATAAGTTAACTTGACAAGCCCATGCTGATAAAGCACAGATAAATGTGATCTCTGGGTTACAAGCCCAGTACAGGCAGTCCTCAATTTATGAATGATCTGTGCACACAAAGTTCATTTGTAAGTCAGTCAGTTGGAACTCCAAACCCATTTTCTCAGAGAAACAAAGTTTATAAATAGTGCGTTGTTTTGTAGGAAGGCAAACAAGAGCTATTAAGCCCATAATGTTGACAAATTCTAGTACTGACAGCGCTCAAGCAAGTCGTCCTATGTTGAGCAGGGAACAACAGGTCCAGAAATCAAGAGGAGTTTGCGGGGAGCAGGGAGAAGGTTTCTCCTTCCTCACCTGGACCTTACGAAGTTTTCTTCTGGCATCTGCCAGCCTCTCTTGATAGACTTCCAGCCCCACTTTCATTCAAACCCCTCTATCTAAATACTTCATCCCAACCCATGGAAGAGAGCACCCAAATAATTTTATATAGTTGATCCTCCCCCATCCCCCAAACTCCCCTTCTTGTGCTCAGATGACCGACAAGAGCTTACAGAGAGAGTTCAGTTCAGTAAACACTTGCTTCAGAGTTTGGTGGGAGATACCATCTCCAGATACCGGCTCTGAGTATAGAACACGGATGACGAGATAATTGGAAGGACTGGGATAATCTCAGGACTTCTTTTGGAATTTAGCTATGTTAACAGGAATGAGGACCCCAGAAGTGCAGTTGGAAGAACTTAAGAAGAAGCAGTTTCCTTGGCAATTGACACAGATTAAAGCCCAGGACCGGGGCGGAGGTGCCCTCTCCTAGGGGCCATATTTAGAAAGTTCCCTGCCTTTCCATGTGGAGCCGCACACGATTGCTTGCTCTCTTTCCCACTGAAGAGAACATCAGGGAATGGGTGTTCAGAGGAAGATGGTCTGAAGAATAAGGAGTCCTGACACGCTGACTCAGTGGGCTCCTGACTTTCCGAGGACAGAGCTGTGCTGTTCTGCCAAGAACTGGGTACTCCCCCAGGGGTGCCCCCAAGCACAGCTGGGATGGAGCTGAAGGATGACATCAGGCTCAAGAAGGTAGCCAGTACCCAGCAGAGGCTGGTTAGTGTTCCCCACATCGGCTTTCTTATCCTCCCAAGGCATAAAGATTGGCATTCCCCACCTTTCCCGGCTGTTAGGTGTTTCCATTTGGCTAAATCTGGCCAAGGAAACGTGAAAGAGAGTGATATGTGCCTCTTCCGTTATTAAATCTCCAATGAGATCTCTCACTCTCTCTTCCCCACAACTGCTGCAGAGGAAACTTCTGTGTCCCAGTGATCTTAGGGAAAGGCTGAGCCCTGAGATGGAAGGACTCTGGGTCTGGGGGTCTCCACCCCATGGATACCTCCACCCCAATTGTGAATCCTGGAAGTTAACTCTCACTCTTCATGCACCATTCTTGCTTTCTGTGCCTTCTCCTCTTTGTTGCATCTTGAGAAAAGGTCCTTTATGTTCACCTACCCTGAATAATCCACTAGGTTGATTGGTCTCTTAAAATGAATGGCCCCAGGTGCCTGGGCGGCTCAGTCGATTAAGCCTCTGCCTTCAGATCAGGTCATGATCTCAGTCAGGGTCCTGGGATCAAGCCCCGCATCAGGCTCCCTGCTCAGCGGGAAGCCTGCTTCTCTCTCTCCCTCTGCCTGCCACTCCCCCTGCTCATGCTCTTTCTCTGTCAAATAAATAAAATAAAATAAAATAAAATAAAATAAAATAAAAAGGGGAAAAAAGAGAATGGCCCCACACCACTGAGATTTTATAATGCTTCTAGTTTCTCCACGTGCTTCACCATGGTCAATACAGTTAACACTAAAAAGCCCCCTTTTCCCCTTTAATCTACTTGGGGAACTGAGTAAGTGAACTCATTACATTATTAACCTTACTCTCAGTGTCCCGCCGAGCCATCGGGGCTCTGGGCATCTCAGGGTCTCATCTACTGGGACAAGTATAGAATCATTCTGCTGGTCACTCTTCTCCTTGAGAAGTCTTCTTCTGACTATTTGAAGATTTCCTAAGTAGGTGAGGGTCACAAAAGTATGTGTACTGGATAAGAAAACTAGGATCATGTTCATGTTACGACAAATTTCACAGAAGTGATATCACGTGAAATGCTGTTAAAACAGCTCGCTCACTTCATTCTTACTCACTCGGTTTACTTTTCACGGGGAAGCGGAGAAGAGAAGCCAGGGAAGAAAAGATGATAGTAAAGAAGGGAAGGAATCCGTGACCATGCCCTCCTTTTACTCGGAACGTATCCCCCTTATTACATTATTGAAGGTTACAGGGTATAGTACAAGCTCTAAATAAAGACAGAACTTCAATTTTGTTCATTCCTAAGACTTGGCTCTCCATCCTTGCTTCTTCCGTGGCAATTTTCTGGCACTCTCCACTCTCCCCTCTTTGTTGCATTTCTGAAAGGTCCACTGAGTTAAGTGACCATTTACTTCCCATGCGGCATTCTGAAAAATGAAAGAATTGACCTGTATAGGGGCATCTGGCTGACTCAGTCAGTTAAGCCTTGGACTCTTGATTTCAAATCAGGTCATGATCTCAGGATTGTGAAATCGAGTCCTGCCTTGGGCTCCACACTGGGCATGGAAACTGCTTGGGATTCTCTCTCCCTCTGCCCCTCCCCTCCTCACTCATGCTCTCTCTTTAAAAAAAAAAAAAAAAAAAAAAAAAAAAAAAAAGAATTACCATGTATAATATGCTTGTATGAACACTGTGACAAAGGATAGCCTGATAGGTTTCTCAATCCCTATGGGGCTCTGCTGAGGGTTACAGAGCAGGGATTGTGCCTGTGTTCGTTCACCTTACAACCTTCTGAGATTAAGTCCCAAATCGTTCCCTGAATTCAGCATATGACACCGACTTCTGCCACTAAAGGAAAAGGAGACAGCCACTGTAGCGAATGCACTCTCCTCGGACGCATCGGGTACTCTGATTCGGCACTGACTGGTGTATACGGCTCTGTGGGTTAGAACCAGTGGACAAAGGAAGCACCTTTATATGGAAGCACTGACTATGATTAAAATTTAGAACTATATTCCCTATGAAACAAATACTGACATCCACACAAAGACTATACAAAGATTCGTCACCCTGCTAGTTTGAACATAGAGGGGACCTCATGTCACCCCAGAGAGTGTCACTGCCCATGTCCACTCTACAAAAGACATCATTTCTTTTTAATTCTACACAAAACACCTATTCGTATTATGAAACACACTGCCATTTAAACCATGTTTTAAGTAACACCGAAGGCGATTCATAGTTCATGGAGTGCTCTCATCATTAAGAAGATTATTTGGAGCTGATGTTTACACGCTGCAAAAGTGATACGCAACGCATCATTCTGCACCAGAATCAGAACCACCACAATTGCACGCTTGTAACAATGCTGAGCGATTTCCACGTCCAGGTAACCCCAAAAGGGGCTCACTTGCTCTTCAGCTTCCTATTCTCAATCAAATGTCTGTTTATTGTCTCTTTTTGTCTAACCATTGACTGATATCAAAAAAAAAGGGGGGCAAGAACTCAATTTTTAAGAAACATAACTTTAAAAAAATGTTGATTGGGAGAGGAATGGAAATAACCTGCAAAAGCCTTTAATACATAAATCCAGTTACTACCAGCCATAAATGCGTAAGTCCAAGGGAGTACAAAGTGAATATACCCACTATTCGGCCCCAAGCCTAATGTTAGCCAAGCCCCATGACTGATTCCGACTGTGCGGTAACAGCTCATAGCTGCTGATGAGAAGGCTACCAGCTTGTGGCAAAGATTTAAAAAAAAAAATATATATATATACACACACACATATACACACGCATACATATATATATACACATACATTTATGGACGTGTGTGTGTATATATATGTATGTATATACATACATACATATATATAGTCATCTTTGAGGCTTAAGTGGAAAATTGTGAAATAAATGATGAAAACAAAAGAATGAAGGATACAGAAACCCTTTGCTAAGTAACACAGAGAAGGGACAAGCCCAAGAGAAGAACACAGCTGAATCTGTCCAGAAGAACATTAATAAAGGGTCTGCCCGATGGGCACCATTACATAAGACAAGTCCAGAAGACACAGTGCTGAAAGATCAGGAGCCTAACCCGTCAGCGCCCCACCTTAATTTTCTATTTCTTCTGTAAAGTTCCTTGTGCTCTTATGGTATTTTAACTTTTGTGTCTGGGACCATTGGGACCCGGAGATCTCTATCTGGGCAGAGTTCAAAGAGTACATGTGGGGTTTTTCCAAGCAGAATGGTGATTTAATAGGGTTTTTGGTGAGTAGACTGAATAGTAGGCTTGACATCCTTATTAAGCAGAGAGAAATGTCAGCTTGAAAAAAAAACCCTAACGCTGTCCATGGCTGCTGTGAGGAAGACAGCAATCGCCTCAAATCCCCTCCCTTCTTTTCATCTGGAGGACAGGAACCACCAACCCCTCCCCAGCGGGTGGGTCTGAGCTGGTCACTTAGGAAGCCATTCGGCCCAGCTCAAGCCATGGGCTTTCCTGTTCGTGTTTCCCTGGCAGCTTTTCCACCCCCCTTCTTTGCCTAGAATACGTAGTTCCTCAACGTACGTCCTCAAACACCCGCTAATGGAATCATTTGAGTTACAGACACCTGTGTGATCACGGCTCTGTCCTGTGAGCTCGACCCGGGGACATCTTTGACTTCTCCTTCCTCATGCCCCGCATCTGTCCACCACGAGGTTCTACAAGTCTACCTCCTCAAATGCTTCTAGATAGGCTCCTGCTTCTTTTTCCTGACCCTCCAGCCCCACCCCAGGCCTCAGATGAATAGCTTCTCAGGGCCTCTTGTGAGAAGAGGTCTGATACTGTTTACTTAACTCTGCAATTCAGCTACACTTGGAGGGGAGTAAGGAAAATATGGATCCACAGGACCCTAGCGAGAACACACAGCTTATAGGACATTTGGAGCAGTTGGGGGTGACGGGGTGCTCTCCTGAGTACAGAAGGAATGGTCGGTTGGCTAAGATAACACACAAGCCAGATTTATATTTGTCCACAGTCAGCAATGGTGATCTTCGTGCTGGTCCTGCCACTCCTGGACCCAAAGCGCTGCATTCCTGGACCCAGTCTTCCTGCCCTCGCTCACCTTGCCAAAGACCACACGCTTGCCATCCA